>PVIW01000456.1:20361-55138 GCA_004026585.1 Noctilio leporinus | reverse complement strand
AGCAGGGCAACCCAACCTCTCCTGCAGCCCCCGGAGCGAGTAAGTTTGGGGGCTTTGCTGACTTTTCCGAGGCCAGTTGCACAGCATGGAGCAGGCGCTCAACACACATCTCCGAATGCACGAATACCTGAATCTTGACAGCAGACTGTCAGGGGTGGTGGGGTGGTGGCCGCTCCGTCTTCAGGTTACCTGATAAACCTCCCATCGGCCTCCTGTCTCTGGTGTCCCCTGGGCACCCATTCAGGTTCCCCACGGCCTAGCTCTCTTCGACCTTAGCATCAGAAAACCGTCGGGGAGAAACAGGTAAGGGATCTGAGCGTCAGCTCCCTGACCTGAGTTGGAGGGGCACAGTCACTAAAAGGTCCTTCTCCCAGAGCTGTTAACAGCAGTTCCCAATTATTTCTCTGAAGGCATCTTTTCTGGGCCAACCAGCAATGGGATCCCAGCTTTTTCCTTCCATCCTCACGACCAAAGCAGCCCTTACCCCCAGTTTGGAATATATATTATAGAAATGTATTGCAATACCAAGAAATTAGGTAAATTCAAAAGCACACAAGTTAGAAATTATTAAAGGGCAGATAAAATAAACAACGTATGGAAGTGTTCTATTCATTTATTAGCAGTTCAAAAATGATTTCCCTGCAAGTCTTTTATTAGTTACTAGTATATGAACATAGTGAGAACAGTGTTACACATGTTTTTCCTAAATTTGTATTTAACTCTGTGATAAAGTGATTTGCCAGTCTGGTTCTAATTTCAGTTCATTTAGGTGCCTAGTGGCTGTTCCACTGGGGGAAAATAATCCCTCACAAATAATACGTGGACACAAGGAAAGAAGACGTCTTTAGCTGCTGTACCATGACACTTATTTTGGATTCCACCTGTTAGTTGTTAGAGGTCTGTCTTCTCATATTGTGTTAATTTAAAATGTCCCAATGCTACAAAGGGGTGACATCAGCAGCGAATGACTCAAGGTACTATGTGCACACAGAGTGAAATTAGTCATTAATAACAGGCTCATATCTAATAAGCTGATGAACTGGGTTTCAAAGCCAGCAAGTGAGATCTCAAAGTCAGGGCAATGAACCCTCCTCATCATTCAAAGTGTGACCCACAGCCACAGCCAGCTGCACCACTGGCACTTTGTGAGAAAGGCAGGTTCTTGGGATCCATCCAGCTCCCCCCACCTCAGCTAATGAGTAGATACATTAAAACTGAGAAACGCTGTTCTAAAACATGGACAGATACAATAAAACCGGTTAAATATCTGGCATTGAAAAACACTGAATGCCTGTCTACAGGTGCTCACTGCTAGAGAAGACAACTTCAAATGGTCTCACATCCAGCCCTGGCTGGTGGCTCAATGGATGGGTGCCAGCCTGTGAACCCAAAGGTCACTGGTTCAATTCCCAGGCAGGGCACCTAACCAGGTTGCAAGCCAGGTCTCCAGCCAAGTCTCCAGCTGGAGATACATTAATGTTTCTCTCCCTTCCTTCCTCCCTCCCTCCCTGCCCTTCTCTCTAAAAATAATGAATAAAAAAGAGATCTTAAAATAAAAATGGTCTCATTCAGACATTTTTAAAAGCCTGAAATAACTTATATTTGAGAGAAGCAGAGGCATGTAACTATCTATTTCTATTTTATTTTTTCCTATGACAGTTCACATGAGAGATTCTCACATAGTCTGCATTAACTGGGCTTTCCAGGGAGAAGCTTCTACAAAAACCATCATTTATTGTTTAGTTCATTGTTATTTTAACCTCTTACATTGCACATCAATGGAAGAACTGGTCATTGTATTTTCTGCAAAACCGCTATGAGCCCCCTAAAATGAGAACTACTCAAAGGCATGAACCATGTTAGGAACTAGCCCAGTGCCTCAGCACATGAGTAGCAACACAACTAACAGTCGCTCCCTGGGCATATGAGAGAATGAACAGAACCACCATCTGGGGTTGGCACTGTGATAAACACTGCCCGTGTATCTGTGTATCCTCACAACAGCCCTGAGAAGTAGACGTCAGAAATTCAGAGAGGGAAAGTAACTTACCCAACATTACACACCTGATAAGAAACTGCACTTGAATTCAGGTCTGACTTCAAAGCCCATACGCTAGACCCGTGGTTCTGAAAAGTAAGGGAACATCAGAATCATCTTGGGGAACTTCTGAAAATCGGATTCCCACTTCTCTGAAGGGCCCTTTCTGTACTGCTCTGACCCTTCAAGTCACGTGCCACACACTCCCAACGAACAAATACATGAAACCCCAAACTGAATAAAACAGTCACAGATGGTCCTGACTGTATCATAAATGACAAGCAAATTGAAGGGGTGGAGAGGGATAGAACGAACCCTAACAAGTGTGGGTAATGGTGTTCTGACTCAGTACTACAAGGCTAACGGAAAAAGCAGTGCACAACTACTACATTTGAGTTAGTAAAGTCACTTGTCCTGAGAGCACAGGCTAGCAATTCTGCCACCACTTCATGTGGAGGTTTCCCTACCTTTTGGACCATGTAGCTCTTTCTTGTGGGACATTCAGGACATCCCTGGCCTGTATCCACCAGTTGCCATGAGCCCTCCCCCTCACCTGAGTTGTGACAACAAAAACACCTCCAGATCTTGCAAAAACTGTCCCCTGGGAGCAAACCTGCCTCCAGGTAGAACCACTGCTTTCAATGTCCACTAGGTGAGAACGGATAAGGAACTATTTTGTAGATAATGACCACCAGGTTTCTTCTCTCGCACCAGAGAAAAAGTTACAAATGAGAACGGGGGAAACTTCAGCATCACATACCTATCTTAAAAATACAATAGCAAGATCCAAAAAAAAATTTTTTTTTAGATTTTATTCATTATTTTTAGAAAGAAGGGCGGGGAGGGTGGAAGAAATGGAGAGAAACATCAATATATGGTTGCCTTTCACCTGCCTCCAGCTGGGGACCTGGCTTGCAACCTGGGTATGTGCCCTGACTGGGAACTGAACCAGTAACCCTTGGGTTCATAGGCCAGTGCCAATCCACTGAGTCACACCAGCCTGGGCAAGATCCAAAACTCTTAATGCATTATATCAGGCATCTAATACATGTTTTCTGATGTTATTTCCTACCTAAAATATTCTGCCCCTCTAAGAGGTCAAGAGATGCTCCAGCCATTTCCATTCTTTTAGGCTCCTAGGGGAAAAAAAAAAAAAAAAAGCCAAAATAGTTACAATAATTTATCATATATATGTATATATATATTTTTAAGATTTTATTTCAGTATTTTTAGAAAGAGGGGAAGGGAGAGAGGCAGAGAGGGAGAGAAACATTAATGTATGGTCGCATTTCACCTGCCTCCAGCCACAGACCTGGCTGGAGACCTGGTTTGCAATCTGGTTATGTGCCCTGGCTGGGGAATTGAACCTGCGACCTTTGGATCAGGCTGGCACCTGATCCACTGTGCTACCAGCCAGGGTCTAATTTATCATATATGTTATAGTTTAATGTTTTTAACACAAAGGAAAACAAAAAACAAAACACTCTGTACAATTGTATATACCATCTTAATTGGGATAATATAAAAAAATTAAATATAAGGCCCTCCATGAAAGTAAGGTCCAAGCTAAAAGATCCACATGATAAGCCCAAAATGCTCTCTCATTGTCTCTCTTCTCTTTACCCACTCCCCCAAATTAGTGAACATTAGTAATGATGCCGTTTATCAGATAATCATCTAATTTGCACTTAGAGCTATAATAATAGTAGGTAGAAGAGGTGGTCAGAATCATTGCATTTCAAAAACTGCTGTGCTAATGTCGGTGTCTGTAAGTCACATCTCTCAGAATGCAGAAAGGATGAAAAAGGGAAGACCCCTCTACTTTTATTTACAGTTGTTCCATCATGCATAACTTTCTTGTTCTTTTGTAACCTGAATCAACTAATCTTTGACGTTATTGTGAGCTTTCCGATGAAATGGCCATGGCTTCTACCAGCTTTACCAGGCTCCTCAGAGAGAAAGAGTCCCCTTGTCAAAATGTAATGCTTGGTTACAATCTCATAGTCTTTTAAAGATATTAATTTGGTGCTACTTTCATGGGAAAGTAAAATAAAATAAAAGCTTGCTACCAAAGCAACTGATTATACATAACACAGGGACCTCAGCTCATACAGGGTTAGTATTTTGTTTGCTCAATCCCAAAGACACTCAAATTGTCACTGGCATTTTTTTAATGTTTTTAAATTGACTCCTTTTTACATCTTATGTGAAGAACTGCTTTGTTAGTGCTATGGGAAACCCATGATTAAGAAACTCCCAGTAAATATTTACATTCAAAAAATATTTTTCTTTTATTAGTAACTGCGATTTAAAACCAACAAACAACCTCTTCAGGCCTGAGGCACCTCTACTGTTGGAAAAGCACAAGGGCATTTACACTTATTTGGAGTTACCGAAAGCTAGAGCCTTACAGCTCATGAACATTCACAAAATGCACAGAATTTATTTTGTTCCCTTTTGAAAAGAAAACTGTCATTGCATGAAGCAATTCATTTCTTGGCAAAGGAAGGTTTGAGTCTTAATTAAATCAACGTCATGATGAGAATTTATTAGCCTTGGTTTCATATGGAAACAATATTCATTTATCATTGGTGACTATAGTAGTTTAATCAATTTATTGCCAATTACAGAAGACTTCTGAAATAAATTAAGATGCCAATGCATAGCATAATGTGAACCAAGAATACGAGCATTTGAATATAGTCTGATCTTAAGGAAAGCACATCTAAAAATTATCTTCAAGATGTTCATTTCTGTATAAGTGTTAGCTGAAGAAATTGAAGGCATTAGAATCTACCAGAGTTGAGCCAATCAGTACCCAGATAATCTGTATTTTTTCTTCTATGAAAAATTCTTTTAACTGACTTCACTGTTTTGAATTCCTTAAAAAAGAATCATAAATACACAAAGCTACAGATTGGTACAGAGACATATTTGGAAATGTGGCAGTTTACCTCCCGGCCTCTGCTATTGTGTGTGTGTGTGTGTGTGTGTGTGAGAGAGAGAGAGAGAGAGAGAGAGAGAGAGAGAGTCAGTAATTCAGGCTGATGCCAGAGCAATAACACAATCAAGGCAACAGGGAATGTGATAGCACAACATGGCTATTCCCAAAGGATTTTTTAAGCAATAATTTAGGGATTTTAGCTCTATGAGTCTATACTTAAAAGGTATGAAGCCATAGAACTTTGCTTTCAAAAACGTAGTCATGGGAAAGAAGACGACTTATATAAAGGGATACTTCGTTTTCTTTTCTTCACTCAGGAAAGGCTTTCAAAAGGGAAGAGCTTCCTTTCAATGTCTAGATTTGTCCAGTTGTAGTAAAAGATGCAGCCTTCCCGGCACTCCCCCTATCAGCATGAGGGAAATTCAAACTGAATGTTTCCATAAAGAGTTAAGAAACTACATGGAAGGAGAACCTCTTTAAAACAAAAATCAATTCCAAGTCCATTTTGTGGAAAATCTTACTGAACTTAAGACTTTGTTTCATGTTTAGTAAAAGACCTTATTTCTTTGAATTCCGGATTAGAAGTTACAATGCATATGCTGTTTTTCATATACTTTTGATAAATTAAAAAGCAAAAATAGAGTAGTGTTAAGTTCCTAAGGATAAACTAAGAGTTTATGAGCAAGAAGCTGTTAGTTTTAATTATATCAGAGGGAAAAAAAATAGATCCCATTTCCTGAGGTTTAAGAGAAGAAGAAAAAAAAAAAATCCACTCCAAGTCGCAGCATCATTACTGGCTGTCCTGAATTGTAAATGTATAACCTTTGAGGGCATAGCGGAATGAAACCCTTCTGTTTTCCCCGGATTACTCACAGAGTTAGTAATATAATTTGGCAATGAACCTTAAGGTTATCAGAAGTTTCTGGTCACCAGCTCATAAGTTCTCTTCCAGTTTCCTTGTTTATAGCAGCCTAATAACAAGCAACAGTGAATGGAGACTCGTTTGGCTTTGACAGCAGGAGCGTAGGGAGAGAATTCAGATGAAGCACATATTTCACATCACCAGAGCTGACAAATGTGAAAAATGTGCCAGACAAACTTTGCAAGCTAGGGTTTGTCATTAGAAACACTGAGAAACTTCTCAATGGCACTGCCCGTGTCCAAGGGTTTGGGGAACAAAACAAAGGAACCATTTTTCTTATGTTGCAATTTTATTTTTATTTGCAACTTTTTCTTATTGCCAAAAAAAAAAAAAAAAAGACTCTTCATGGTCACTGAATCATTTATCTGGATTCATGCTTTAAATAGTAAGAATAAAACAAACAAACAATAAAAGACTACTCATATGGAGTCATGTTTCATGTGGCCCGAAAGTAAAATATAAAGATATTGGAGAGGAGAGAACCATTTGTTCAACAAAGTATTATTCAACATCTAACTCACAATGGGCCTTGCTCTCAGCCATGAGGATATTTACAGAGATAACACCATGACTATTTACTTGGCTTATACACCCATTTAAATCTTTAAAATGTGTATTTATCAATTAAGGCCAAGATACTCAGGACGTAAAACAGTATCAGAAAGCCATGTTTGTCCCTGATGGAGAGAGGAATTATAAATACAAAGAAAGGCTGGAATGAATCATGGGATGCTGGATTTAAACTGGAATAATTACTATGAACCTCTTAATTTAGAGACAGAGCTTTAATTCAGACATAGATACAGACACACACAGACACACACACACATGCTCAGTCTGAGAGATGAGAGAAATCTAGCATCGACGTTGCATGAGCAGCAATGAGCACACCAAGCACCCAGATCTTGGTTTTCTTTCTTTATTTTTAAAAGATTTTATTTATTATTTTTAGAGAGAAGGGAAGGGAAAGAGGCAGAGAAGGAGAGAAACATCAATGTACGGCTGCTTTTCACCTGCCTCCAGCTACAGACCTGGCTGGAGACCTGGCTTGCAACCTGGTTATGTGCCCTGGCTGGGAATCGAACCAGTGACCTTTGGGTTCGCAGGCTGGCATCCCATCCATTGAGACAACAGCCAGGGCCCAGATCTTGGTTTTAAAGTACCTTATAAAATTCACCACCAAAAGGAACCAGGGCTCTGGGCTCCTTACAACAAGACCGAGTCCAGGGTTGGCAAGGAAGTGCCTAGAACATCTTATTACACCAGAAAGTAAGGAAATCTAAAAGAACAATGAAAATGTAAAAAAATAAATAAAAAATAAAAAACAGAGGAGTAGTTGTAGGGACTCCAACAGGACAAATCAAAATAATTAATGACAGATTGGAGTATAACTCCTTGAATGACCTAAGAATCTATGAGTTCAAACTAAGGCAAATGAAAAATAAAGAAAATAATTGTTAGAAGGAAGCTACTTTTTAGAGCACTATGCCAACTAACAAATGTGGAAGAACAGAATAATAGGTGCTACAGCTATGGAGTGAAAGTATGATGAAAATCAAGATAATTAAGTTTCAAAGTATCTCCCCACAAATTACCTTTTAATTGCAAAGGGAAATTACTTTTGGTAATTTCCAAACCTGGTGAGAAACCTGGTGGCTATAATGAAACCAAGTAAAAATCAGTAATATTTGTACAAACTGATTCTATGTGCCTAGTGAGGACAACCTCCTCCCCATGGCTTTCCTTCCAAAACTATAAACCCTCAATCTAATTATGATAAGTTAATAAGTAGACCAACAACCTAATAATTAGACAAAGCCAAACTGAGGGCTCTTCTACAAAATAACTGATCTCTACTCTTCAAAATATGTGAAGGTCAAAAAGAAAATGGCTAAAGAATGATTCCAGATTGAACGAGGTTCATTAGAGCTGAAAATGAAGAGGGCTGGGTGATCTTGGAGTGAACACTGGCCTAAGGAAAAAGTATTATTGGGACAACAGACAAATTTGTATATGAACTAGAAAACGGTATTATATCAAGCTTAAATTTTCAAATTTTGATAAATGTACTTTTATTGTAAGAGAACGTTCTTCTAGGAGAGAGATACTGATGTGTTTAGGGTTGGGCACAATGTTGGCAACTGATCCTCAAATGCTTCGGAAAACCATTACGCAGGTACGAAAGAATGTACAACTTACTAAGCAATTGGTAAATCTCAGTAAACTGTATATCCATGGTGTTTCTTTGTACCAATTCTGTAACTCTTAAGTTTGAAATTATATCAATATTAAAAGTTATAAACAGCCCTGGCACAGTGGGTAAGGCGCTGGCCTGCGAACCTAAAGGTCGCTGGTTCGATTCCCAGCCAGGGCACATAACCAGGTTGCAAGCCAGGTCTCCAGACAGCTCTGTAGCTGGAGGCAGGTGAAAGGCAACCATACATGGATGTCTCTCCCTCTCTGCCTCTTTACCTTCCCCTTTCTCTAAAAATAATAAGTAAAATCTTTTTTAAAAAAGTTATAAACAAACGAAACATCGTAGTTCATTCATTCATAAATGGAGTCATTTAGTTAACAGTCAAGACTTTATTATTTGTCAGTGAACAAAGACGAGCGGAACCCAGACCCCTGCCCTTGAGGACATCCCGGTCTTGTTCTATTGTTTTTATAACTGGAAGTATAATAAACATAAAAACATATTGTCCATCCACTTCCACATCCTGACCCCAAATGGCAAGTGGCATCAATGGATCTTGTCACAGGAAGTAGCCACTTTCCATGACGCCAACTCTACAGACTAAGGGGCAAATCCCTAAAAACATCCTCATTTTTCCCTTAAGCCCTTATTACACGCCTGTCCACCACTGTAGTGTGTCTATCACCACGCTCCTATCTATGCTGGCCCGAAGACAAAGCCTGGCTATGTCAGTGTGGAAATATCTCCAGTTGCTGAAATTCCAGGCACATTATCACGGGCTTCTCATGGGAAAAAAGGCAAACGCTGCCTTCAAGTTCGGCAAACAGAAAATTAAAAACAGTAAGCAGCCGTACCTGGATTACTCATGACTGACAGTAACACAGACTGGAACTATTAGTTTCACGTGGGCCGGAAGGAATCTCAGGGGAGTGTGGGCTGCAGCCCGCTCTTTGATGAGAGTTGTGAAAATTAAACCCTGACCCACTGAAAGGAGAATGTGCCTATGCAGAATCACAGAAGCGGTCAGGGGCAGCCCCACGTTTAGACATGAGATCTAATAAAGGGCTACATGTCAGAATAAAGCGTTCCATTTTTCCATTTGGACTCAATAAAAAAAATAACGACAGCGAGGGGGCCCAAAATAGTCACATCTTGCAACTGCCAAGCTAAATAATCTAATATCTTTTTGAACAGAAAAGTCTTCCCCCACCCCGGACATATTTTTCAAAATATTAAATGTCCTGTTCGTTGAGACCTCTTGTGAGCTGCGCATTCTTTTTCTGAAACCGGAGAGGATGGCCTGCCTCGCCTATAATTGGAGAAAAATTCCAGTCCCATTAGTCAGGAAGCCTTCAAGTCACATACCTTTACAACTTAAAAATGAAGGTGCCCTTAACAGCGTGCAGAATTTGACACAATCAAAAGATCTTCCACAGGTACGGAGGAAAATGTGTTTTGAGGTAAAAGGGAGGAAGAATTTCACACTTACAAAATGAAACCGGTCATCTCTTTCGATTTTGTTCCACTGAGCGTGGAACGCACTTAGCAACCAAATTAGCTGCAAAAATCAGAATGCCCTGGTGTAATGAAGACTTCTTCCTTGACTTAAGAAGTATGGTGACAGGGATCTATCTGCTGGGCCACAGTAATGGTTTCCATGTGCTAATCCTGCAAGGTTCAGACTCATTATTGGCCAAAATAGGTTGCTTTCTAAGTAGTTCAGTGTGTTGGTTACTTCCATATATACTCTTCCTAATGAGGATAATGGAGTTTTTCCATTGGGTTAGAAGATTTAAGAAGGTAACTTTCAGGGCCTTTGAATATTAACTGCTTCAATCTGCCATTGCTCACAGGTCTGTAATTCCCAGAGAGCGGAACCCAAATGTCGTATTTCTTTTCCCTACTTTCCTTCCCACGAAAGGACTCGTGTGAGGGGAAGGGCAGAGGAGGAACAGGCGAAGGGGAAAAGAACAGGGGATCCCAGGCGAGAAGGTCCTGAAGGAGGCTTCTTGTCCTCCAGATGGGTACACAGACAGTGTCACTCTGGAATGTCCTGCGACACAGAAGCAATTCATTCATTCACGATTTCCAAGCTCTTGGTTTTGCTTTGTATCTAGTCATGGTCGATCCCTAGCTAAGGGGAAGGGGGTGGGCAGAGACCCCCCCCCTTCTTTGAAAAACCTATATCCATGGCAGCCCTGAGGGTTCTCCAGGGGACCCCTAAGTTCCCAAGGATGCAAACAGAATCGCTTATGCTCTAAAGAAGCCACACCCTGTCCCCCCAAATCTTGTTCATTACAAGTAGCTGGGTACCCCCATTTCTCTCCTTTACATGCAGGCTTCGAAGCAGCCTCTGGGTAGGCATAATACTAACCAGATCCAACAAAATCAAATCTCAAGGAAATAAAAGCAAAACAGGATGCTTGTGTCATGAGCTAGAAGGCAGGCGCTGAAGCCCTCCATTTCATCACCTGAAAAGGCAGGGGTCGTGTCCAAGCAGCATTCGTCAGAGAGCGGAGTTGGGGACATCTCTGAGACCAGCCTTGCCCAGGGGCCCCGCTTCTCTGGCCGAGCCCTGCCGAGCCGGGGAAGCACAGGGCTGGGAAAGCAGAGCACTTCCACTTCAGCCCCCGGCCCCTCCTGCACTTAAGCCTCTGGGGGTTCGCTGGCAGCGCAGTTCACAAGGCAAGGTACACAGATCTCGGGGTGAACAGAGCTTCTTCTTTCGGCAGCAGCCACGAGTTGTGTCCTGTCACCAACTTCATTGTCAAAACCCAGAACACGGATTAATCAAGACCAAATGGAAAGTCCTGTTTTCCTGCCAAATGGCTGTAGATGGCATTCTCAGGGACACTTGACTCTCTCTCCAGTGGTCCTATCTCTTTCCTGCACTTATACCACTGCTTGCATAGGAACACACACAATACATGTACATGGGTGCATGTACATACATTTATATATGTCTATATTTATGTTTTTATCAAGGGCAAGGACCTTAAGGACCATGTTCGCTTTTGTACCCCCAGAGTCTAGCACACGCTAGGCACTCAGTTTATTTTTGTTAAATATGTACAAAAATGGCACTGTATGGACTAAACTCCCCCCATTAAGTAAGCAAAGACAGATTACCTGTATGGATGTATGTATGTTTGTATTGGTTTTAGAGAAAGAGAAGGAGAGACACTGACTCGCTGGTCACTTATTGGTGCATTCACTGGCTGGTGCTTACATGTGCCCTGACCAGGGACCAGACCCACAAGGTCGCTGTGTAAGGACAATGCTCTAACCAACTGAGGTATCTGGCCAGGGCAGATTACCAGTATGTTTTTAAAGTGTGTGTTTGGGGTAAGCCGTTTGTGTTTGTTATTTGGTTTGATTACTTCCCAGTGGAACCCAGGCCCTTGAAAATGGGTGTATTAGTTTTGAGGTCAGAATTATCAGTGCAGAGATGAAAGAAGTGCTCTTTCCAAAGGAACATTTTTCTCCTCTAGACTTTTACACATGATAAGATGTACAAAGAATGTGCTGCTTGGGTATCTTCTTTTCCTAGAAGAGCTTTAAATTGTTCAGGTTGTCATGATGATTCATGTGAATGATGATCTGAGTTAAGAAAAGAACTTTGGCTCCTTGGACAACTAGAAAAAAATATATACCAAAAGTCTACATTACTGTTTTGTTACAGTTGACATGCCTGCCTTCAAAGGCTCAAAAGAAACCCAAAATGCTGTCAATCTGGAATTTTTTCCTAATGGGTTTATAACTCATTCCAAATACATGGTGTTTTTCACTAGACAATTGGTTTCTAAAATACTGAATGCTTTGTTTCCAAGTTGGCTTGGGCATGTCACACAGAAATGGAAAAGAAATTAAAATGAGGCATATCTACTTTGTTTTAAATTGAGCCGGTCATTTGTCATGAATATTTGACATGGGGGAAATAACTATGGAGTGCATATTGTTGATTCTCTAAAACCACTGAAATTTTGAAACACAAAGCTGTTGCATGCAAATATTAAAGCACAGAGAAGCGGCAGTTAACGAACTTCCTGGGAATTCAATCTCACGTGCTGCGTGTAGACAGAATGGTGAGTGGTTTTCGTGTCTAGAGAGGTCCCCTGATACCAACCGGTGAAGAGGCCCAGCAGGTCATGGGATGGGTTGGTGGGGGTGGTCTCATCCCAGTGATCACCGGCTCTTAACCTTGGAGAATGCATGAAATCCTCTGGAAATGGGTGAAGAGCTACGGAACCTTTCCGTCAACAAATCCATCGTCATGAAATTCGGTGTGCAATTTCAGGGGTTCTGTAGGCCTCTGAAGGCATCGAGGCTCTCAGGAGAAGAGGCCGTGAGACAGAGACACCAGCCAATGAAAAGAAGAGGAAAGCATGGTCACTCGTCTGCCAAACAAAATAACAGGAACGGGGAAATTTTAAGATAATAAAAACTTGGAGTAAAGCGGGAGGAAGCAGAGTTGCAAGAGAACATGGACGAAGGGAGGCCGTGGCATAAAGGTGAGAAGCTTAGATAACTAAAGGAAAAAGGGGAAAAATAAGAACAAGCAGATGAGCCAAGGAAGATGGAGGGAAAGTGCATGAGCGGAATTGCCCACTCACGTTGAACTTGACCACCTGCCTTCACTAAGTGGTGCCCGTCTGCTAATGATATGCTAAGCATTTTTCATCTATTCGCTTAAAGCTCATACATCTCAGATGTGTAAGGCCTATCTTAATCATTTCACAGCTCCAGGAATGGAGGCACAGAGACAAAGCCTCCTGATCAATAGGACTTAAACAGACACCTGCTCTGCTGTTTGACCCAAAGCCAGCTGCTAAGTCCTTGTGACAAAGCCCCTGGGACAACCTGCCTTTTTGGCTCGGAGAGAAAGCTCGAGACCTCTCCTATCTGAACTGCTAGAACCAATTTTCCAATAATGAAAGGAACCCTGGAATGCATGATCTTTCTTAACAGACACTGTGCCAGAATCTAAGTTATTTTCATCAAGGTCTGAAGTGGTCACGAGTGCGTCTCAAGCTTTATTGAGATATAACTGACATAACATTGCGGGTCATGATTTTCATTCCAACTGAAATGGTGCTTTTCTCTATGTTTTCCATTTCTGGAAAGGCCACAGTCCCACATGTCAAAATCCCACATGGGCTTTAAAACAGGATCAAAAATGTCCCAGGAACATGGCCTGTAACAGCGATCTGATGTTGAGTGGGGTCATGCAGGAGGCTGAGTGGTGTAACTTCCCAGAATGATGCATGTGTTCTACTTTCCCTATTTTTAACAACACCGTTTTGTGAAAGCTGCCCTCCCAAATCACGAAGTGTTTTCTAGCTGCATGGATCTTGAAAGGTTTATGTTATACAGATTTCGTCCATTGCAGCTCAGTCTGGTTTTGATTTAGGGGGCATTTTTGGTATGAATACTAGGTTTACAAGTAACTTCATTCTTTTCACAGCTTCAGTAATTGGTGTTTTTCACATGGTTACCAAGCAAAACCAGAAGGTATGCTTCAAAGCTGCACTTCTCTTTCATAAGTGCACGGTTAAAATCATCTTGTCACAGGTGTGGAACATGATATATGGGGCAGATGCCTGAATTTTAAAGTGCATTCATTTGACCTTATGAAAACACAAAGTAATTCCATGATTTGGGTTGCAGAACTAGGGGAAGCATCCAGAGAAGACCAGTATTAGTATAAGTCACTGAAACTATCATCATTTTGTTAATATGCAACCCCTGCTCAGGTTAACTGTGGAATACATAGAGTTAACATCTTTAAAAGCAGAAAAATACAAAGGAAGCATTCCAGAAATGTGACCTTTTGCCTTCTTTGTGATTGGTATCATACAAGGACCCGAGGGGAGAGGGGAGGGCGGGGGAACAAATAAGTATTCTGAAATACAGTTCAAAGGAAGTTAGCACAAAAACGCTATTTAAATGTTCTCATCATCCCATCCATATGTTTCGGAAAATGGCTCAGAGAATGTGTGCAGTTCGGATATAAATATTTTCACATCGGTTGAAGACAACTAAAACATTGTGTGCGTGCGTGTGTGAGCAGTTTCCATACCATTCGTACTCATTTCTTTACATGTCTATTCCCCCATCAGATGTGGGCAGCTGCGCAAGTGCCCACAGGAGACGTCTGTCACATCTCGTTCTCTGCTCAGTGCTGGGCTCACTGAGGTCTCAGCAAATACTTGTGAAATGAAATAACGCAGAATCGCTGCCCAGCAAGATGCTCTAATACAGGACACCTTTAATTCTAAATAACTGAGATTTATCTAATCTTGCTTGCAATTCTTAATATAATTTATCTATGCAATAAAGAATATCAGCTCTTGCCATTCTATAAGCATAGTATGAAAATTAGGTCTAAATTTTTTTATGGAAAAAAGAGGACTTCTTACTACACTTTTTACCTTTTTTTGCAATTCACTCTCTCCTGTTTCTAACAACTGATTCCTTTTTAGCTAATTTAACAATGTATGCGTTGACTATTCTACACTGGATGGCTAGCACTAATCATTTTATATGCATTTCTCATTTAATGCTCACAATCACATTATGAGTTATTATTACACTGCCCAACCACCAGGCATGCATTGAAAGAAACAAACAGGTGCATAGAATGTAAGAATATGGAAACAAAATAATGTAAAACAAGATGCATTTCAAATCAGTGAAAAGATGGATTAATCAATATCAACATTGGAATAACTGGTAACCCATTTGAAAAAATAAACCACAATGAGATCCTAAAATAACTCCAAATATATCTCAGATGAATCAAAAATCAAAATGTCAAAAATAAGACAAAAGATGTAAAAAGTGCTACAAAAAAATATTTTTCTGATCTTAGCTTGTGATATAAAAGCCAGGAAAAAATATATTTTTAAGATATTGACAAAATTAGCTGTTCTTGCTTTTAAATTCTATATAGCCCTGGCTGGTAGCACAGTGGATAAGGCGCCAGCCTGCAAAACCAAAAGTCGCTGGTTCGGTTCCCCAGCCAGGGCACATAACCAGGTTGCAAACCAGGTTGCAAGCCAGGTCTCCAGCCAGGTCTGTAGCTGGAGGCAGGTGAAAGGCAACCATATATTGATGTCTCTCTACCTCTTTGCCTCTCCCCCTTCCCCTCTCTCTAAAAATAATAAATAAAATCTTTCAAAAAAATTCTACATGGCACCTTCCCCTCTTCAGTATTTTTCATCCAGTGGAATGGCTCAGGCTAACTTCATGAGGAGGACCGACCTTCCTCCCTCTCCCGTCTCTTTCTTCCTTTTCTCTGTCCCCTGGGCTGGGCAGGGGCTGCTGGGGATGGGAGTCAGCACGTCCTGGAGCCACAATTTGGCCAATTGTAGCCAGAAGGTTTCTTATATGCAAAGTAATTGAGCAAATAAGTAAATATATTGAAGTTAATGGGAAGCAGGTTTCCTCACAAGGAGAGGAAAAATCTTAGGGAGAAAAAATCTTTATTTTGTTGGATTACAATTAAAGGTAGGTATAAACTTGTTTATATACGTAGGTGGATATAGAAGTGTCATTTATATAGATGAATGTAATCATAGTTGTGTATGCTATATAATGTATATATCTATATGATATATATCTTTATGATGGATATCATCATAGATATGTATGATATATAGCTATAGATGTATATATCTATACATGTCATACATCCATATATATTTATACATAGCATACACATCTGTATTTATTTCTGCAAAGTTTTATCTGGCAGCACTAAGTGTAGATGCAAACTGTAGTCTCCTTTATAAGAGTCATTCTGCTTCAACGTCCTTCAAAATCATTTTTTAATTTTCTAAACAAGATTTGTAAGTAATTTCTTTGCAGTATATTTCATAAAATCCAAGAGCAGAAACAACTTAATTTGGACAACAAATTGTAAAATAAAATATATGCACACATAACATATAGGCTTGTATTTGCATAAAGTCCCTGGAAAGCTATTTAAGAAACTTGGTATCAGCTGGTGCTTCCCAGGAGCAGCACTCCGGCCAAAGGGTAGAGACTTAATGCTCTATGCCTTTATACCCTTTACATTTTATACCACACGCACATAGTATCTATTCTAAAAAGTTATCCGGAATAGATATCCACTATTACCCATGAAACACAGTGATATTTATAATTAGAAAATGAACTTAGATGATGTCCTTACAATTTTACAGATTTCTAGCTCTACTGCACTTTGCATATATAGCATCAGAAATAGGCACTTAGTTCTTAAACTCTATCATAATACTTGTTGCTTCATCACCACCAAAAGGATGTTTTGATTTTACTAGTCATCATATAGCATTGTTTACATCATTGAAAATGTTTTCCAAACAACTCTGTCTCCTTCTAGCTTTCTGCAGTTTGACTGTAAATTATTCTGAATATTGAAGAATATCAAGTGATTCATATATTTCCAAACACTAACACATTTCCACCCCAAAAGTAGTGTATCACAAAGGGGAAAAAAGTAAAGAGTGAGCCTTCCAAATAAGGTTACAATAGAACTATCATTAAACCATCCAACTGAGGTCCAGATAAAGCCAAACATGCAACATGAATCAGTTCACAGTCATAATAAAAAATGATTCAAAATAACCTAAACATATTGTTCAAATAACCAGAAAATCATAAAGGGCTGTGTTAAGAATTACTTGTTGTAATAATGTGAATAACACTGCAAGTGTGTATATTTCAAAAACACATGTTAAAAACAGAACCAACAGGTATATGGTTTTTAAGTCTTTCACATTGAAAAATATCAATTAAAACAACCTTGAATAACACATACCCTGAGATTTTTAAGAGATAAAAGAGTTCTGGCAAGCAATAGTGCCTATGGTTAAATGTCAAACATACATATAAACCACTAGGTTGTATTTACTATCAATCTAATCACTGTCATCCATTTCCTTTTTGCTTTCGGATGATAAATGAAGTGCAGAATCCATTTTGAATGCACATGTAACATTAATAATACTTAACTGTGTCTTGCTTTTGCATTTTCCACAGTTTGAATATTCCTTAAGAAAAAAAGATACTTTGTCAAATTCTTTTGCCCAGACAAAAAACAAGCAGCAAGGATTTTATGTAAGGATTTTACCTTTTTAATCATTAGGTAGCAGAAAATCATTATTTTACCTTAATAGATAAATGATAATTAGCAGTTTTCTTGAAATGTCCAGTCAAAAAGCTGAAGCATCCCATTTTGTGTCAGGTCAATTAGCTATAAAACTAATTATTGAGTTTGAATTTTTGTCATCCAGGTATTCCCATCCTTCTTTATATTCAAAATACCTCCTTCATAAAGCAACTGTTGTGTTATTCTAAACTGTTCTATATCTTAAACTACTCACTTAGAAATGCAATTATCAATACAAATTGATATCAAGTGCAATTGTTTCATTTTGTTTCTTTGCCTTCTGGCACGGTGCCACATGATGTATTTTTTTGCATTCTGAAAAACCTCAATGTCTTACTTAGAAACAGCTTTGAAAATTGGCTCCTGGCCTATTTGCAATTGATACTGTGGCTTAAATACCTTTCCAGCAAAGTTACACTAACTTCAAAATATTCTGGGATCAACCATTAAAATGTTTTTGTTTCGGTTACAACACTAATGAGCACCAAATGTTAGAATTTGTTTTAACGACCTAATACATCAAGGATTTTCTTAAAAGGAAAGGCCGGATCAGCTATCCATTATATAACAAAAGGTGGATTAGCCAGTACCAATATAGATAATACTTGAAAGATTTCATATACTTAAGTGTAGAATCAAGCATTAAAAAAAGTTAAATTCAGAAAGCCCACTCAATTAGCCAATCATATTTCCCTCTATAAAAATACCAAACTCTCGGTTTCTAAGCTTCACTTGAAAGCCTCCTTTCCTTCATTCTTTGCCTAACCACTTAACCTTCACCTGGCTTTCACCACTCCAATAAAATGGGTGCTACCACTATGCTCTTCGATATTTTCTTCTGCCACAAAGGAATATAAAGTATTGAAGGAAGTGAAACGAGAGGAAATCTCAACACAGAACCGCTGATATGGTAAGATTTTAGAAAACAAATGTGCACATGCCATTTTAAGTACACAAAAACAAAGAGCAGAAAGGGGGCTGCTGGGGACAGATTCTAAAATGAATGCTTAGCATGTAAAAAAGTAGCACTTTAAAGATAACAGCAGTTCCATGAGTGTCTTTCCCAGCCTCAACAGGACACGTCACAAGGGTGTAATGTGTCAGTATCTTCAGTGGCAACCACAGCAGAGATACCACTGATGTGCTTCACTGCTGTTTCCACTTCTCACTCTTCTGGGGAGCAGCACCCGCTTTGGGAACCTCCACCCACCCCCACCCCCGACATCTACCCATTTGGTGGCACGACCATCACCAATAATCTCATCTTTCTCTTCCAGCGTCATTTCATTTTTCCTCTTTCTTAGACTTTAATTGCTACGGCAATTTAACATTTCTTGGCCTTTAATCTGGACTCAGAACTCAACAAGCATACACCTTTCCTTTTGGTTTATCAATTATTAATCACTCCTTCTAACTAATTAATAGTCAAGTCTTTGGTTCTTGTTATTTTTATCACTGTTCCAAAAGAGATTTCTTTCTCTTCATCATTTGAAAAGTTCTCGCCTTTCCCTTTGTTTAATTCTACTCTCAGGATGCAGTGCACTAAATAACTAAGGTTTTATGAGATGTACTGTATTAAGAGTTTGCAGAATTCTTCTATACAGATTCATCTATACAGAAATGGCTTAGAAAGCAAATCACATGAATAAGATTCATGTAATAAAAGCCAAAACTTTGGAGAGAAATGTTTTCAAATAATCTCGAGTATTTCAGAAGTGCCTATATGTTTGTACCTGAACTAAGTACCAGTCATTTTTATTCTTCAAAGAATTTCCACCCAGAATTCTTCTACTTAGGAATAATTTGTGAGTACAACTTTGGATGAAATATTTTCGGTGATAACACTGCATTTCTATAAAAACCATTATGTTTTAAAGGCTCCCTTAGATTTGCATAACTTCCCCAATTAGTTGGAATTCATGAAGTTGGTAATTATATCATTATATACTAAGTAGACACAATAAAAGTATTTTAAGCAATACATCTACCAATAGATAGATATTATAGTATATAATATCTACTATAGATATTATAATACGGCAAGGTATTATAGTATATAATAAATTCAAGGAAGAGTCACTGTACCTTAAGTTTCTAACAATTTTTAAATGCTATCCCCTAAAACCCATTTATTAGCTACGAAATAGTTCATGCTTATTTTTGATGGGTCATTATTCTGACGCCTAATAAAAATAACTTACTATTTTCACCATCGTACTGTGTAGCATTATTATTTCCCAAAGAGTCATCTGCAGGGTACAAAGGGCATCAAACAACCAATTGATATTAAAGGGAAAGAGTTCTAAGCTCAAATAATTGTGGGAAATGTTGAGATAAATAAGCAAAGGTAAATCAATTTTTGTTCGTACAACACTCCTTTATGTCATTATTAGGAAGATGTCTAGTGCACCTCTTCCAAGCCTGTGGGTTCACACATATACACTTATGGATGTCGGGAGGGGCAGTATTTACGAAATTATTCCTCAATTTATGATCACAAAACCATATTCTAGCAGATCCGTGCCCTGAAACTAGAGTCTCACAAAATGTACTTTGGAACATACTCACATTTTTAGAAAATGGTCCCTTATTGGCTGCTATTTCTAATCTTTTTATTTTATTTTATTGTTATATTGCACTCATCTCATTTTTCCCGTCTGCTCTCCCCTTCCCCACCCTCTTTACCCCCACCCCCAGTCAATCCCACATGTTGTCCATGTCCATGTCCATGCATCATCCACGCTAGTTCCTTGACTGAACTCTCTATTTTTTATCTTGAACACAAGACCACTTCTGCGAGACACCATTATTTGTAAAATTGCTAATTCTTTGGGGAAAGAGTGAAAGCACATGGTTTAAAACAAAAGCAGTCAAGATTCTTTTTTTTTTTTTAAAGAACCCTTCTACACATCCTGCAAATAAAAGCTGACGGCTGGTGACACAGGCCGGCAAGCGTATCGAATGGCATTTTTCTGCCCTCTCGTCTCGGAACTCAGGAGCTAATTAAAGAATGCTGGAAAGGATCACCTGGCTTCAGGGGCTAAACTTGAAAGAAAGGCATTCGGCTTGGTGCTCTCAGACAACTTGACCACTCGGAGGAAAAATGGACGGGACTCGAGGCCTGAGACGCGCCTCCTTCCCTGGAGGCAGAGTTCTGGTGTCCTGACGACCACGTTCGTCATGGGTAGCCGGATATTTCCCCACCTCAGCATTGCAACCCAGCTCTCCCCACTAACGTGGCCACTTAGACTCTGGACCACAAGCGGACAAAAAGCTACAGAACATGAGCGACATCATTCTTTACAGAGGGCAGCAAGCGGCAGCCCTCACACGCCTGGCCCTTAGCATGTGGCGCTGGTGGCACGCCGCCGCCCCCACAGACATGCATTTTACACGTTACACTTGACACTGCCGTAGCTCTTCAGGGTGTAAAATGCGCTCTCAGCACCTTAAGTCTCACCGCAACGCCCAACCGTAGGAGGAACTATCCCCCCTTTATTAAAGAGAAAGCAGAGTAAGAAGAGCCACGTTTCTGGCTGAGAGTGACCCAAAATTCCAGCCCAAGTCTCCTGGCTCCGATTCTGCTCTACTAAGGGTCTCTGAGGGAACACGAGTCTGGTTTCTGTCGAGCGAACTTAGAGTTTAATTCCTAACATCTGAAACGCACACTTCGTAACGCATTCATCACTCTGAAGGTTCACACAGTCGCAGCAAAGCGCTGGTCACGTGGGGACAGCGGTCAGCAACTAAAGGGACGTAAATTCTAAAGGACAAGTCACAGCAGCAGGCCCGGGCCTCCTCTGGCTTCTTTCCCTCCGGCCAACCCCACTTCCCACTTTCCACTCCAAGTCTCGCCACACGATGTGAATATGTGACCCCACTGTCCACCAGCGTCAGAGGCCAAAGGCAGTTTAGGGTAAGAAGTCAGGCGAGGGTTGGGGGGAGCTGTGGGATGTCCAAACACTAAGTGCCATCAACCCCGATCAGAGCCCATGAAGTGTCCTTCAGTCAAACGCTAGGCGGTCTGGAAGGACACACTGCCACACCAATGAGTTCCGTGAGGCGGTCCTCGTCACTTACCTCCACTGTCCTTCCCACTCCATTAGAAGTCTATTCTCAGAGACAGGAACCTAGGCCACTCCCGGTCTGTACCAGGCTGTGCAATCCAATCCTGCCTATGCCGTGCGCTTTCCAAATTCCCTTTTCTGATCCAGAAAACAACAGCAACGGCCACACAAATGAACAACCATTCATCTTGTCTTTGCGACCATCATCCCCTGCTCTATGGGGCACGGGCCTGGTTGTCACACACAGAACCCTCCACGCCCCCAGCCATGGGATGAGTACAAGACTGTTCTAGTGAACTGTGGTTTCTTGGGAGTGCTTTTGGCTTTTATTGTTAACATTTAAAATTAAAGTTTTAAATCTAACTCATTTGGCTTTTATTTTTTTAAATATGATTTAACATGAACTCAACAATATCCAAAAGAAATCAAAAGTAGCTAAAACAATCCCTCATTTAAAACTGAAAAGCTGCTAAGTGAAATACTACAATTTTTTTTTAAAGATTTTATTCATTATGTTTAGAGAGAAGGGCAGAGAGGGAGAGAGACATCAATGTATGGTTGCCTTTCACCTGCCTCCAGCTATGGATCTGCCTGGAGACCTGGCTTGCAACCTGGTTATGTGCCCTGGCTGGGAATCGAACCAGTGACTTTTGGGTTTGCAGGCCGGTGCCAATCCACTGAGCTACACGAGCCAGAGTGAAATACTACAATTTTTGTTAGTAAAAATAGTTGTCTATGTATTTTCTGATCTGTAACCAAAAATGAAGGTTCTTATTAAGACCTTAAACATCAGACTGAATTTCCTAAAAACCAATGATTGGGTGATTTGACAAACTTATCATCCCAGATCAATCCAGACCTGTCAGAGGGGGTTGAGAAATGTGCGCAGGCCGCACAGAGCAGTGACATGGGACTTCAGTCGGGAAGGCGGGGACTCCCGGGCCTGTGCTCTTACCCACCACACTCTCCTGACTAGGGGACACCTTGCACACAATTGATACGCAGTTGGTTAACGAATGAGTGAAACTCACAGTTTTACAAGATGCAGAATCTCCTCGGCATGGCACTCAATGTCCTACTAGTCCCAGCTCCAGTCGGCTCTTCACCCTACCTGTGTGCCACATGCGGCCGCCACATGCAGCCACCACGCGGGTCCTCAAACGCTTCCCACCCACTTCCCACCTGCACTCTGGCTCCCTCTGCTGGGCATTCCCCCTCCACACCTGTGCCTCCCACCTTCAAGCCCCAGCCCAAGTCATCCTGTCCATCAAGTCGTCTCTTATCTTTGTCCTTCGATCATCTCTCTCATCTGAACTCCTACAACACTCCGTTCATCAACTCTAGGAGGTGCAGTCTTAACCACTTAAGGGGTTCATCAATTCTCTCCAGCCTCCAACAGTACTACCTACGTCATGGACATTGAACATATATGTACTTGTTAAGTTAATGTAGGACACCATTATTATCCAAAATAAACCTACAACCTCTGAAACAATCTCCCTTTTTATGTGCCATTGCCTAACTTAGAGTCCCCGTTCCATGTCTGTGCCCGTGACATACCAAAGCCAACTGAGTGATACTTAAAATACCACATTATTTGATTTTTTAAAAGTAATGCCCTCTTAACCTTGGTACAAAGCCAACTGTCCTGATAGGAGGAACCTTGTGGGGAAGACCAGCCAAAAGTCCTGTACAAACCTTTGCATTGAAACTCGCTTTCAAGAAGGCAAAAGGAAGACAGGAAGGAAGGGTGGGGAGGGAGTTCCAATACGCATACAAATTGCACAATCTTCTCTTCATTGCAGCGACCCAAAAACTAAAAAATAAAATGTACTTGCAAAGAGTCCTTTGAAACAGCTGCTTGATTTCATGGTCAAGTTATGTGGTTTTTAAGACTTGAAGATATTCAAGTCCGTGATAAACACCCAATCACATGACCCACTTGAGGCGAAGGCAGGGGGAAATCTGTCTGGAGTTTACATTGGCTGCACAAATGAATGTACTTAGTCATTACTCAACATCAGCACTTTACAAAGTGAGCAATTGTTTCCTTTCGCATGCTCATCTTCCCTCTTGGAACTCATGAAAACCGCTGCCAAAAACCACTCAATTAAGACTGCCTGCTACAGAAATAACAACTTGATAAAACATTAACCTTCGCACATTAAAAATATATGGGTTAAGCGCCTTTTCAATTAAAATATTATTTTTAACGGTGTTTATCTAGTAAGCAAAGGAAAACATGCATCTGGGACAAGCAATCGTTTACAAGGTCACATGAAAGAAAGGATATAGGAAACACTGCTTTCAAGTTCTTTTCAGCTTCTAGACGTCCTCATATTTACTCTAAATAAAGTAAAAAAGAGAACACATGCTATTTTTCATAATGCATGATTTTTCACTTCAAGCACACATGAGAAAAACTTGCGTATCGGATTTTTTAATAAAAATGGGAAAACTATGTTGGAGCCTAAAATGTACAGAGAGCTGACGAAGTATGTTTATCATCTCTTAGAAGGTTCCAGAAGCGCTCGAAGAAGTCCTCAGAACAAACTACAAAATTGCAGCACAAGTGTTGACATGCTCACGGTCATTCCAGCCTGAGTACCTAAACTTCTTGGAGTGTTTGTTCCTACCTGGGCTTTCCACATGGCAGTCCATGCTCAGCTAAGTAATCCCTGGCCCCTGTTGATCTAGAGGAAGATGTAAGATCTTGTAATGATACTTAATGTCCCATTAGTAGATTTGTTTTCAGATCTTCTTTTCCCTCCTCCAGAGGGCAGCCAGTATGAGCCTCCAGTGAGGGACTTTTCAAGTTTGGGGGGGAAGTCCTTCGGTCCCTTTTGCAGGGGAGAAGAAACATCTTTCCCTGCTAAGTTCTCAGCCAAATTTTCCAAATAAGAGAAAAGCACGCACATTTATTTAACAGAAATGTCATGGGACAAGGAGACTTCCTAAGGAAATGAAGACCAAAGAAATGGTTAGGCCCAAGTGATTTTAGGTTTGACAAAAAGTAGAGAATCATGGGGAAAGGTGATAGGACAAAAAGGGTCTGAGCTAAGAAGAGTGAACTGGGGACCCCTCAGCAAGGCCTGTTTGTTCCAAAGCCTCTGGGAGTCCCTCCCCCTTTGGAGATAAGGGAGCTTGCCCCTCTCTGGAATAGGGAAGGCACCTCTCACGGGAGAGTCTCCCGACCTGCTTCGGGGGAAAGTCAGAATGTCCTCCCTGCACCTTCAGCTTAAACAGCCAACTGCTGTGGTGCCCTATTTGGGGGTAGCATGGCCTGACCCCGTCATTCTCCCATCTGAAACTTTCCCAAGTTTCACAGTCTACAAACTGAGCTGCGAGATGGTCCCATAACCCAGGGACAGTGTCAGTGCTGAGGCTGGGCCAGTCCTTCCCAACAGCTGTGCCCCATTTCAAAGGGTGGTGGTGTAGGTGGGAGTGGATGCCCCCCGAGATAGGTAGGTCTCTGTGTGCTGTGAGCACTCGGGCACTTCACACGGGGTGTTTCCATGGAAACAAAAGATAATGGTTAGAGCAAACTATAAATTCAGTTTGAGTGCAGAGGAGAGCCAGTTAAGATTTCCAGATGTTGAGCTCCAAGCAGCCTCCGATGGGAGAGTGGGAGAGGCAGTGGCCCTCTTTCCTGGTTTGCGCTTTGTCTCAGAGGCGGTCATCAGGTGGTCTGTGAACTTTCTGAGTAGCCCACACCCGGCCTGATGGCTACTCACACATGATCTCCGGGGGGTGATTTTTCTAAAGCTTAAGTCAACTTATTCAGCCTCAGCCTGCAGGGTTTCAGACAAAGCCGTTTCAGTTCTCAATGATTCCAAGTCAGCGGGGTGGGGAGAAAATGGAAATGTTAATATAGAAGGTGGTAGCCAGATATAGGAGGAAAGAAGAAGAAATCAGGGTCCAGTCCAAATTACAGGTGGCTAACAAAACCTTACAAAAACGAAAAGGAATAAAACTTAAGATGCATAGTATACCACAGTTTCCTATTGAAACCCTACTTTTCTCTATACATTTACCCCGTTGCTATCAATGTGGGTATAAGGTGGGTGAGTCTAATTTGCAAAATTCATCTGATCTCATTACATTTGATCTAATTATTTATACAACTGACCATGTAGATTCTTGCTGGAATGCTTCATAACAAACCTCAAATTCAGACTTTCAAAAACCTCATGAGACTGGCAAGTAAAGCCAGAAACTTGACACCGGACTTTACCTTCAATACCTATAATGTGGCTAAAATTTTCTCTGCTTACGGTTCCCGAAATATTTTAAGGTTCCCTGGTGTCACAGAAAATGACCATCCTTGCTCACTCTGTAAGGCTAGGAACACTGTAAGCCAAGTACCAGGCCAAATTTTTCCCAAGAGTTTCATAATCATTAGCTCAATAAGGACCACCTTAGCTCCTTAAAATGGGTCATTTCTGATTTCTTACATCATTCTCAAATATGACATTCGAGTCAAAGCCTTGGTACCAATGTTTTCGATTACGTCTTGTTACAAGGAAAACATTTTTTTTTAATCCTCAACCAAGGATATGTTTATTGATTTTATAGAAAGGAGGAGAGGCAGGGGGAGAGAGGAGAGAGAGGGAAAGAGAGAGAGAGAGAGAGAGAAACATGATGTGAAAGAGAAACACAGATGCATTGCCTCCCATGCCAGCCAGGGATTGAACTCACAGCCTAGGTACGTGACCTGACCAGATTTGAACCCTCAACCTTTTGGTGTAACGTTCTAACAACTGAACCAGGGCAAGGAAAACAAATTCTTTTCTTTCTTTTTTTAGTCTAATTTTATTGTTGTTGTATTACATCCATCCCCTTTTTCCTCCCCTCTGTCCCCTTCACCACCCACCCACTCCCCGCCCAAAGTTAATTCCACTTGTTGTCCATGTCCATGGCCTTTTTTTTTTTTTTCAATGTGTGGAAACAGATTCTTTTCTTTTTTTCTTTCTTTTTTTCAATGTATGGTTGCCTTTCACCTGCCTCCAGACCTGCCTGGCAACCTGGTTATGTGCCCTGGCTGGGAATTGAACCAGAGACCTTTGGGTTCGCTGGCCAGCGCCTTATCCATTGTGCTACCAGCCAGGGCTGGAAAACAGATTCTTATTGGACTTGGGCAAATTAACTATACTGCCATGAAAATAAAAATACTCAATAAGAGTTTCTAAATTCTGGAGGGATCAAATTGTTTCATCTTTGTTCACAAAGGTACACTTTACCAAACTGCTGTAAATGATAGCTAGCTGAAGGGAAAAGAGGAAAACAAGACATTAAAGAACCAGCAACGTTTCACACAAAAAGTCACTGAAAATTATAATCATCCTCATCAGTCCATGTAATTAATTCTGGTTCTGTTTGATCTTGGGTGAGCAGTTGTATGAATCCATCAACTTCTTCATTAGCTTAGAAAATTACTCAGTCCGTTGGCATGGTCTCAAGGGATGGTTAGTCAAGTAATGCCTTCATCGAGCATTCTTGCCTTGTAGCTGACTGTAAACACTTTCAGCAAAGAAATTAGGAGCGAAAAACAACTTTCTGAGAATGGCAGATGACTTTTAAATGGCCATGCCGAAAGAACTGATGAGAGATCATTATGATGTAATTGATAAGAAAAATTTGCTTATTTCAGTTACACACAATATTTTGACATAACTTGAATATCACTGATAACACGATGCTTACTTAACATATCATGAATGTCAAGGGTCTTGACAAATTTCTGTATGTGTTTATATGTTTCTATAACATACATCCATACAAACAGAACCTAAAGAAGGTTTATCATCACTCCTTATTGACAGGCTTCCCTCACAGTTTAATATATCACATAAGCCTAATTAGTTTAACATCTTTTTTTTACAAAATCTTTGTGATTTTCCTCTGGGAAATCTCAAAGTTAGTTTAGATTTGTTGTTGCTGTTGTTGTTAAGATTTTATTTAGAATTTGATTTGGGAATTCTTATCAAAAATGTCAAAAGGTTTGAACACTTGATTAAACAAGATCGCAGATCATTAGAAAATAATAATTATCTATTTAACCAAAGTGACAATAATTGTGAACAAACCCTTAGCTCTTTTAACATGGAGATTTGGTTTTCTTAACTAATCAAAGACTTAATAAAGAAAACATAAAGTATAGTAAATCATTCTGAAGAGACACGAAATCTTGATGAAGGCATATTGTTTAAACAATAAAGAAAAATATTTCACAAGTTTCTTAATAAGAGTAGGCCAATAATCCTAGAAAACTCCATCATTCTAGCTTTGCATCACAGTACCTATGATATTAAGGCTTTTTTTTTTCCTAACTTACATATAAATCTGTTCAATCTTAGCAGCTTAACCATGCACAAAATTCCTTTTCTTCAAACCTACAAACCGTTTAAAAAAAACATCTACCCAATTTTTGCCCGATTCTTTCCCTCCTTCTCATTCTGGAATAGTCGGTCATTTCCAGTTTAGAACAAATTACTTTCTTTTTCCCTTAACAAAAACACATCCTTCATACCTTGGCTACTTTCCTTATCACACACACACGTTCTGTCTTCCTTGCATGCTTTGTATACAGAGGTTTCTCTTTGTTCTTCTTATTCCTAGTGGTTTCATTTACCTAACTGATAAAATGTTTTAATCCTTAGGAACCCTAATTTTCAGTGAAAACTAGGAAGCAAGCAATTGTGAGCTGCCTGCCACATGCCAACATTCTGCAGCTGATTAGCCAGTTTATGAATACACTATTTCACAATTTCTACAGTCGTATGCTTCCTCTTTAGTCCAACTTTTCCATGTGGCAAAGCGCATGTTTGCTGGTAGATCCAAACACCTTTTGTTTCTCTATGAAATTTAGGAAGACAAAGGCAGATAAACTTCAACTTATGTTCAGCAATTAATGTTTCCGTATCTTACCTTACTCAGAAATGATCTAGATATTCAATTAGCTATCATTTAACTTGGTATAGCTTTAAGATTTGGAAACTCTTAAGTAGACATATTATAAAACATGATTATTGCTGAAAAATGCATTTCTAAACTTTTATCCTGCTCACATTAATTCACTTGTCCTTAACAATTATATCAGAATTGCTGCTGAAAACTTCATGAGACATTAAACTTAAATCATGCATGATTTTAAGTTACTGTTCTTGTTGACAAATCAGGCAAATATGAAAAACATCACCGAATCAAAGAGCCTAGAAAATTAAAATGGTTTCCTTCCCCTTTTTTTTTCTTTTTCTATTGTTGTGTTTAACGTACACCAAGCAATTCATTTCCATTGCACGTTTTGTTCTTAAGTTAGATTTATATTTTCACAATCTTAAACATCTCGTAGAGATGGTGTAAGCTCGTTTGTCTAGTAAACCCAGGTAGAAAAAAAACTGTATGCCTGCATTATATTTAATGCTGACAACGCTGAAGATGTAACTTTTTTCAACCAACAATTTTACCCAAGGTCTAATGAAGATTAGAGTCACGGGAGAAATGGGGTAAGATAAAAAGGGGTGTGAGCTAAGAGACCCCATCTTTGCAAGGACTGTTCGTCCAGGTCCCTCTTGGCACTCGTCTGTCATCAGAGTAAGGATGCTCCAGTCCAGTCCTCCAGGTACATACACCAAGGGTGCCGCTCACGTAAGGATCTTATGACTGACTTCCAGGGAAGGTCGGAAAGTCCTCCCTGCACCTGCCATTTCTCAGATGCCATTAGCATAAATATTTCACCTGCCAACTGCCATAGCTTGAGGTAACATGTCCTAAACCCCCCATCCTCCTTCAAACAGTTTACTTCCTTATAACTCAATTATAAGAGTTTTGCCAGTTACTAGGAAGGAGTATGTTAGAGTACAATACATCAGAAGTCCTCTCTCCACCTCCCTGGTTCAGTGCAGAACACTCCAATCCAGCGTAATGACTATGTGGAGTTCTCTTTCTGGCAATGCAGCCTGGAGAGCTGGAGATCACCTCAAACTGCAGGATTAAATATTTTTTTAAACAATCATTTATTTATTTTGAAAGATCTTATTTATTATTTTCAGAGCAAGGGGAAGGGAGAGAGGCAGAGAGGGAGAGAGACATCCATGTATGGTTGCCTTTCACCTGCCTCCAGCTACAGACCTGGCTGGAGACCTGGCTTGCAACCTGGTTCTGTGCCCTGGCTGGGAATCGAACCAGCAACCTTTGGGTTCGCTGCCACCAGCCAGGGCTAGGATTAAATATTTTTAAGTTCTTTCTGAATGTGTAGCAGAGCTACCTGTAAATTTTTTGCTCCAAGGATAGAAATGGTAAGAAAGCACAAATCCGGAGACATGAGTTCGCTCTGAAGCCAGCACGCCCTAGAGCGTCTGTGCAGGCTGGTGGTGTGAACTTGATCGGGGAGAAGGGACCTTGTAGGAAACAGAATGGCAGGGAGCCGTTCAGGTTGCTGGAGTGGACTATTCCAAGTACGTTAGGAATATACCATGACTATCACATAGAATTCAGTCATCCTCGCCTCCCTGGTTTTCTGCCTTATCCTGCCTCCTTCCGGACTAAGAAACTTTCATATAAAAGTGCATTTCGTGCTTATTATTGTTCCAAAAGTACACCTATGTGTTAAATTCAGTCTGAAGTAAATGTCCCTTCCACGGCCAAGTGCAAGGCCTACACTTGACGTACGATTAAGAAACTCCAGTTGCTGCTCTGTTAGATACCTGCCTACCCCTCCAATCTCAAACTTCCCGGAAGAAAAAGAAGGACTATTAATTATGTCCCCCTCAGAGAAAAGTAACTCACCCCGGTTCATTCGAATATGTCAAAATCGGAAATGAGTGTGTAATCCCAAAGTGCAACAAAAATAAGACCTTGCTGTGTGAAGATTATTTCATGGATTTAGAAATTGTGCTCCAAAGTGTTCAGTTAAAGTTTAGCAAGTCCAATTTCCCAGTAATAGTGTTATAAGGTGAGTTCAAAGGGGGAAAAAAGGTGGAAAACCTTTAATTCAACAACCCACATACTCTGGCCGCCTTTTTAATTCTCCATAGCCAATCTTTAAATTCTGAGTGGACGTTCCTCTCTGTCTGGGCTGCATCCAGAATGTCCCCATCTGCATATTCTATAAAATAAAAAATAATTTCCATATGTGTCTAAAAAAGTTTAAGGGACAAACCTTCCCCCCGCCAAATTAAAAATACAGTTTTAACTGTTCATTTCTAGCAGTACAAAGATCTGACTGCCCCCAAAGTTAAAGCACATACGCCAAAGAGTCAGCAAATGGACACAGTCCCCTTACCTGGGAGAAAAATGCTACAATTTTAAAATGTTTTGCAAGGAACCAATTGGCAAGCACGAAACCTAAAGATGAAAGTTGTATTTGAATAGAAGTGGAAAATCCTGCCTGCGTACACAGACTCAAATGGGGAATGACATGGGGGAACTTTACGAGTGGAAATCTTAAATAGACGTCTTATGTATAAAACAAGGCATGGGCGTGGTGCACAGCGGAGGAGTCGGGCTCTGGTCCTGAAGTCAGGTGGCCTGGACCCCAGCTCCATTACCACTCATTTGGGCAAGCTGCTCAGCCTCATATTCCTCAGTTGCTGTGTCTGCAAAGTTGGCACAATAATGGTCCTTAATAGGATTACAGCGAGGATTCAATTGGATAGAATAGATGTAAAGCATTCAGCACAATCATTGGCACATAGTAAACATTTAATAATTGTTAGCCAGCTGTATAATTATCATCCTCTTTCTAAAACTGTTTTATAAGGAGCGGAAGTGTCCAAAAGCACATTAAGCAGCAGTTAAATAAATTATTTTTTAGTTATTCACTGCCCGGTAGGGACAGAGAATCCTAACGCCCATCAACGTTCGGAAAATGCAATAACCTGGATCCGATACTAAACAAACACAAATGAAAAATCATTAAAAAGTATTAAAGCATAAAGGTGACTGCTAATCTGCTCACTTGAGCACAGAGTTCTAATTACTAATAATTAGGTTATGACATTGAGAGACTAATGACATTTTTCTACAATATACCGCTGCTGAACTGGTCTTGAGATAACGACCATAATAAAACCATAATAAGCCCTGGCTGGTGGCACAGTGGATAAGGTGCTGGCCTGCGAACCCAAAGGTTCGAGTCCCAGCCAGGGCGCATAACCAGGTTGCAAGCCAGGTCTCCAGCCAGGTCTGTGGCTGGAGGCAGGTGAAACACAACCATACATTGATGTCTCTCTCCCTCTCTGCCTCTCTTTCTAAAAAAAAATAATAATAATAATAATAATGAAATAAAATCTTGAAAAAAAAAATTATAAAAAAAAAAGACACAGGTTTCCAACACAGCTTAGTCCTCCCCTGTCCCCAGGAGCAAAAGGGTCTGCAGGTAGGTCACTCTGAAGGCTGGGTCTGCCTTTGACGTTGACAGTCCAAGAAAAGGCAGGCAGTCTGGGGGAACAGAACACCTCAATCTGAAAGTGGCACGTCGGGGATGAAAAGGAAAGAATCCAGGAATGCTTGAGTGCTGACACCACCCCCTGGGGAGAAAGTATTTCAGACTGAACTGTTAACTGGCCGCCACCTCCCCCACCCCCCTTCCCACCCCCTCCCAGCCCACCCCGCCCAGTCAGTCACACCTGAGCTGCTGCTGGAAGGACCCTAACGACGACTTACTTGGTAGCCACTAATCGACTCTTCATTTCACAGCAGCCTTTTTATCTAGGTGTAAAGGAATGAAATCATCTAAAAATTTGTTTGCAGCGCATGGCAAGTCATTCGTCATTACTCTCAATGATCCTTTTAAGCCGGCAATCACTTGTGGTTGTAAAGCAAAGGACAGAAAACAGTGTGGGGGCTTTTCAGCAAACCTTGGGCTCTAGCCCTGCCCTGCAGCCTGCTGTCACACCAGGAAAGTCCTGCTTCACATTCCAAAAGGAATGCATTTTTACGTGACTAGCCCCCTGCATTGACTGCCACCTCCGCTTGTTCTTGTTTTTATCCACGCAGCAACCATCATAAGCGTGTACCACGTTAGCTGCGACATTAATTATGGCATCTTGAAAAAACATTCACCAGCAAACCAGTTGCATTTCATAAAGTTTAAAGTGAAACAAATGGATCCTAAAGCACTTCTAGGAGTACACAGATATATATATATATATATATATATTTTTTTTATTATTTATTTATTTATTTATTTTTTTAAAGAATTGTGAAGTCACCATGGTGCTCACACTTTCTAAAAAGTATTTATAAGCACCAAAACATTCAAGGTGCTTCTGAAATGTAGCGGAAAATAATGGATCATCGAAAGCAAATAGGCTTTAGGATCAGTCCCACTGTTTACAAGCAGCATAAACTTAGACAAATTATTTAATCTCTCCAAACTTTGGTGTCCTCTTTTATAAAAGGGAAATATAAATACGCACCCTATAAAAAGGGTTGCCATGAGGCCTGAGTATAACATTCATAAAAAGTCCAATGCAGGGCCTGGCACATAATATATGATCAATAAATAAAGACCAGTACTATTAGAGACATTTCAACAAGAGACAGATGTACACATCCCTGTCCAGTTCTCTCAACACCACTTGTTGAAGAGGCTATTTTCACTCCATTTTATGTTCCTTCTCTCTTTGTCGAATATTAATTGACCATAGAGTCCTGGGTTTATTTCTAGACTCTTTGTTGTCTCATTGATCTATATGTCTATTCTTATGCCAGTACCAGATTGTTTTGATTACAGTGGCCTTATGGTATAGTTTGATATCTGGTGTTGTGATTCCTCCTACTTTGTTCTTCTTTCTCAAGATTGCTATTCGAGGTCATTTTTGGCTCCATATAAATTTTTGAAGTATTTTTCTGTGTCTCTGAAACATGTCATTGGTATTTTAATTGGGATTGCATTGAATCTATTGACAAGAGACAGATTTACTAGGGACTTTTATTCCTTAGTGGAAAAAATTCATCATGTCAGTAGAATTTATTACTGTTCTGAGAAACAAAGTAAAATCTTAAACTTCATGGAAGAATATGTAACTTGACAACCTAAATTAGGAGTATCCATCTAATGGAAGTGGGGAATGAAACATGTTCTCTTAGAAACCGGAGGTTTCAGCAAAAAGGAAGTCTGAAGTAACGAGGTAAATATATATATATAGTAAGCCACTTGCTAATTCTTTGGGTTAACAAGTTTTTTGTGTAGTTTTACAAGTTTCACTGTACAACATATTTAATTTATATGAAGTAGCTTAGAATCCCAAGGTTTATCTGTCATTCCATACCTTATTCAAATTAACTCAAATAATTATGGATTAGCTATCGGCTCTGAGGGAAATGGAAGTTTCATTTGGGGGAGAGTTTAACAAACAAAAGAAAGAGAAATGGGTATTTTGATGTGCGGGGCACTCATGAGATGAGAGAGCATCTTATCCCGATGCAAGCAATAACAGCAGGGAAAGGAAGAAGTAGCAGGACAGTGCACCGAGGACTCTGGGCCAAACCAAACGACCGACACCCAATACTCCTACCCAGGCTTTTTAGAGGTAACAACTGCCAGTGTCTCTTCAATGAAAATCAAAGGCTACTACAGATTACCAATACTTATCAACTGTAGGGCTGCAAAATAGGATACCGTACAATCGGAAATACTGGGGTCTCAAATTATAAAGTTGTTCTACCTGATACCCAAACTATAGAAAATCATTATTGCTCAAAAATTGTCTATTTAATCATGTCTTTTTTTTTTTAAGCAGTTAGGAATTACTAAAAGAAGCATTAAAACATTTTTTTCTCCTAAAAGCCTCTTACAAGCTTTTCAGAACTCCTTCTGCTTGCAAATGTAGTTGTATAAAAATTTCTCAATTTAAATTTATACCCTAACTCACTTCAAAATCGGGTACTGTCCATTCCCCTTTCCAACTACATCTTCATAGTTATATTCCAAAGAAAGCAAACAAAGACAAAACACACACACACACACACACACACACACAACAGTAGTAATAAAATTAACTGGAAATAGTACTAGAGTATGCACATCCTTTCAATTTGATGAAATGGAATTTGCAATTTAAATACAGCCCTCGCAAGGTGCATAATTTATTTTTAAAAAACAGACTGCCACACAGTTAGAGAAGTACTAGATGTAGTCCGAGACCTGCACCAGCAGGGAAATAATAAACCTTAAGGCTAAGTACCCTGCATGCTACCGAGCTGTGGGGCTGACATAAAGAAGCCAGGGCAACTAACAACAACCAACACAGAACCAAGTATATGAATACAAGGAATAGGCCTTCAGTGGTCAGGGGAACGGGGTAGGGGGGAGGGAGAGGTAGAGGCAAAGATGGGGAGCAGCTTAGACAAGAACCTAGTATAAAGGAACCATGGACATGGACAACAGGTGGGATTGACTTTGGGGGGAATGGGTGGGTGGGTGGGGGG
>PVIW01000456.1:0-20261 GCA_004026585.1 Noctilio leporinus | reverse complement strand
GAAGCCAGGGCAAGGGAAAAGGAAGAGGGAGGGGGAAGGATCCAGTGGTCCCTTCTAATAAGACCCTCAGCAGCTGCTGTGATGCAGTATAATAAATGCTATCAGTTATCAACTTCCAGACCTGTGTCCTGTGCATTTACAAAGAGCACCTGGATTCCAGGACTCCATGTTTCTTTCTTCTTAGCCTCCCCAGAAAAGCAAGCTCTCTCGATCTCTCCCTCGTCTGGGTTTGTGCACTCTCCATCCTGAAGGTCCTTTGGCGTACCTGCTATGAACCATCCAATGACTAGCTTGTTGTTACATGCAAAATCTTTTCAAGCCCCACGGGTACCACATGTAACCGTATGTTGTCCACTTGGATAAGCCTATGACATTCCCCTTCTCACTGCCAACACTCCCCACAATGTCACTGAATGGCCTCAGTGCCACCTCCACTCTCTTAACTATCAATTCATACCCAATCCCTTGAGTAGAAACTCAAAATCACCCTCTCTTCAAAAGCCTGCGGTTGGCGGGCTTCACCTACCTGTAGTCCCTCTGGCAGCGGAAAGGGCGCTGGATTGAGACCAGACCTGGCCTCTCATCCTGGTTCTTCTGCTCACTCTTGTTCCCCGGACAAATCACTCACCTCTACGGGACCAGTTTCTCCACCATAAACGATGGGAATTAGACTAACTAAGCTCAAAACTCATCCCCAGTTCTAAGACTTTCTTAGGTGAAAAAGACTGTCAAGAGCATTAACTAATAAAGTTAAAAAATACACACTATATAAAAACCACACACACAAAAAAGAGAATAACTTTTAACGTTCAAAGGGTGACAAGATTAATTGAATTGTTCATTTTCTACTCTTTATTTGACACATGAATGACAACCCAGGTAAGCCTTAAAGACTGCTAATTCAGACGCTCTCCTATTTACTAATCTCTATGCAATATGTTATATAAATGGCTGTTTAATATACCAAATGAGTTTTAAATACTGATAGTCTTCTATGTCACCTTGGCTGGGTTATATATAATACCCAGTTACTTAATCGAACATTAATCTAGGTGTTGAGGAAAGGCATTTTGTAGACGTGGTTAATGAGTACAGTAAGTTGACTTTAAGTAAAGGAGATGAGCCTTGATTGTGTATGTGCAACTCTTGGTTTGTAACCATAAGAACTCAAACCAAGGTTTCCCAAACAAGGAATCCTGCCTCAAGACTGCAACACAAACTCCTGCCTGACTTTCCAGCCCACTGACCTGCCCTACACATTTGGGGCTTGCCAACCCCCAAAATTTCACAAGCCAATCTGTTAAAATTAATTTCTTTAAACATACACAAGTGATAATGGTTCTCATTCTCTGGAGAGCCTTGACCTTCAAACTCTCACACACCGAAAGACCCAAACTGGGATTATTTTCTTTCTTAAATCAGGATTAACAGATGTCTGTTTCTTGTAACCTCTTTAAAATATGAAAGTGTTTTAAAATAAGTGCCCAGAAGGTTCATTTTATTAGTATTTCCTACATAATGACAACAAATTAGCAATGTCATTATCTCACTTTTCTTTATTAAAATACGCAGAAGGAAAAAGAACAGTGATACTTCCTATGTGGAATTTATAAGCTCCAAAACTGATTTCAGAAGATTCTGAGATTCAACATTTTTCATTTTCATGGCTTTCAAAGTATTTCATAACTACCAGCTACTACAACACCACTATGAGACTGTTACACCATCGGCCTGAACAAAGAATGAGGAATCGTACATGCAAAAGAGATGCAGACTTTGCACTACTTGGTGATATTTGCCGAATCAATCTGAGGATTCTCCAGCTATAAATTCCAATGATGATGGGTCCATCGGTTGGTCCTCAGTGCTGCACTGGCATAGAAAAAGGTTTTAGAATCCCTACATACGCAGAAAACTGCCAGGGATATAAGAATCACACACTTAGTACCACCTGCTCACACTGGTTCCGTTAGAAGAGTGGTACTAACACCAGGTATCTGCAAGCATCCTCTGCCGAGGGCCCGGGTAGCTAGCTACGCTTTGCGGGCCAGGGATTGCCTACTGCACTGGAGAGCCCGGCTCCAGGGTACCAGAGCTGAAGTAGGTCCTGGGGCCATCGTTGAGCCGTTCTCAGTCTAGGAAAAGGACTTTCCACAGCTAGGAATTCCGAAGCAGCTGCTGCAAGGAATACAGCTGCCTCATGATGAGGAAAATAAGACCACTGGTGGAGTCCAGTGCCCTTTCCACAGGGAGTTGCTAAGGCTAAGGGCCCGAACACACCATTCAATCATGCAGCCCATTAGCAGCACAGCTAATTCCAGAACCTGGGACTCCTGACTCTCAGTTGAGGGCCCTGTTCCTCTGTCAGGACATTACTAACTGAATGAAAACCCAACTATTGCAAGTCTAACTTCCCACTCACTACCTAATAATATAAACAGTTAATTCATGGATCTTCTATAGACTTTAACTTTAAAAATACGGAGATGAAGAACCATGGACATGGACAACAAGTGGGAATGACTTTGGGGGGAAGTGGGTGGGTGGGGAAGGGGACAGAGGGAAGGAAGAAGGGGATGGCTGTAATAAAACAATAAAATTAAGTTTAAAAATATACATGGAGATGAAGAACTAAGATTTGTCTACATATAAGAGATTATTACTTTGGGATTTAAAGGTTTGGCATTGGTTAAAGATGTAAATAACCTCTTTAAAAATAACATCTAGCCCTGGCTGGTGGCACAGTGGATAAGGTGCTGGTCTACGAACCAAAGGTCTCAGGTTCGATTCCCCAGCCAGGGCACATAACCAGGTTGCAAACCAGGTCTCCAGTCAGGTCTGTGGCTGGAGGCAGGTGAAAGGCAACCATACATTGATGTCTCTCTCCCTCTCTGCCTCTCTCCCTACCCCTCTTTCTAAAAATAATTAAATAAAATCTTTTTAAAAAATACATCTATATAATCTAGCTATAATTATACACCTAAATAATAATAAATAATAACAGACTAAGGCCATCGGCAAGCCAAGTTCCCAAGAACATTAATTATCATTTCCCTCTACAGATCTCTTTTTTTTTTTTTTTTTTTTTACCTTTTTATAATCCTTGGCCGTTTTTACAAATCTTAAGAGTTATGATAAGAGTTTATGTAGTTCAAAGACTAAACTCCAAAGCAAAATCATAAACATGAGACACAGCAGGTCCCGTATACTTTCTTTAAACCGAGTTTTCACCTCTTGAGGATTTAGGCGGTGACACTTGATTTTGAGGGTTAGGAGAGGGGCAGACGTGCTAGAACATAATTCCAATGATTTGCTTTTTCTGTTCTTCAGGGACATGCATGTAAGAGCGAGGGGCAGGGAGCAGAAACCCCACTACGAGCTGTGGAAAGGCCTGTACGTAACTCCTGGGTCTCCCCGAGAGTAAAGGGCAGCAGGTCCAGAGAACGATTCCTTGGCCCACTTTCCTGCGAAAACTCTGTGTAAGAGAATCTGCAGACAATCGGCCGTTCCTAGCCCCGCCAGGAGCGTTAGCTATAACCACTTCGCTATAACCACTCCAAGGCCGGACCCAACTCAACACAAGCTTTAAGAGAGAAGCATTCTAAATGGAGAAGATAAAAGCCCAAAAGAATGGTTAATAAGCAGGAAGTGGAGTTGAGTGCGGGACTATTAAAAACACGGGCAGGATACAGTTTAACGGGAAGAAGTGTAAAGTCCTGCATTTCAGTTTAAAAATCAGTTGCATGAGAACAGGACCAGACTAACGGGCGTTCCTCTGAAAAGTCTGGGAGTCAAATCAGATTCTCTCCGGAGGTGCTTTCTGGCTCTAGCACTCAGTGAACTGGAGCCACAATCAACTGTTGTTAGGAAAAGAAATAAAGTTAGCAGTCCATCTTGGGAATATATATCATATGAGCGTTCTACTCCGCACAAAAGTGTTCTTGTTCTTCAGCGATGAAGAAAAAGGGTAAAATCTTAAAGGGTGAATGTAAATCAAGGGTAGTGCCCTGTCCTATTTTAATTTTTGTGCTCTAGTCTATTACAATAAAACAGCCCTCGCTTGGGCTTACACATTAGGAGCCGACGCTGATGCTTCTTACCTGGTGGCAGGGCCAGCAACGGGAGCCTGCGCGCTGCCCAGGGCCTCCCGGCTCCTCCACCTCAATGGCGACAAGTTCCCGCAGACACGGCGCGGGGTCTTCTCCCAGCTGCAATGTTCTCCTCGCTCTCCATCCTTCCTCTCACTCCTAAAGATAAATGTCAATGCTAAAGTCAACCTCCATACTTGCTTTTCTTTCACATTCACATTGCAACCCTTGCCTCAAACCACTCCATGACCTTCATTACCAGGTCAACTTTAACTTGAATCACAGTAACTTGAACGCAAGAGCCTCTCTCTGCCAGGCCTTCTCCCGGCTTGAGAGAGAGCAGTGGGCGGGACTTGACGCCCTGGTCCCGCAGACAGTAAGGGATGCGCCGACAGCCGGGTGTTTTAACCTATAATAATCCCAACTACAAGTCTTTCTGCTCTTTACTATCACCAAACGACCCGAGTGCTAAGATGCTCCTTCCAAGCGACCACTATGGACAACTCCTACCTCCTGCACTGGTCAGCCTCCCCCCTCTCTGCCCAAGTCTTTTATCCAATAGCTTTTCCTTTCCTTAAAATATTAAACTTAAAAATAAAATAACCTAATAACAACCAAGACTAAGGGCAACCCATGTGTTTTCCATAGTATTTGCAATTGGGAGGTATATTATATTTAATTAAAAAGTTCACCTACAATTTCATGGGATGCTTCGCTCTAAGCAAAATTCAGGCGAGTCCGTATAATCCGAACAAGTACAATTTAGTTTTAGAACGATTTTTCAAACTCCAATAATGTAAACAAGTGGCTCACAGCCATAACCACACACTTGGACACCAGACAATTTGCCAGGACGGATGGGACCAGACTCAGAAGGACGGCCAAGGCGATACTAACAGGACTACAGTACCTTGGGTTGCTGTGACTCTGACACACCTGAGTCGCTCTCTCGCCCTGCTCATCATAGTCACTGTGAACGAAAGGTCTGTCTCAGCAGAAGGAAAAGAACAGAGCGATGCTAAAGGAAGAGGTCCACGGAGCCTCCGCCAGCGTGCTGAGGGTCAGGGTGGCAGCACTAGCAACGCAGCGGCCGAGGGGTAAGTCCTGGCCCAAAGCTCCATTCCTCAGCTGGGAACCAATCCTCCTGATGCTAGCAAATGCCAGGGCATGGCTTTCGAATTAGTATACGCAGATAACCAAGAATGGACTGTATACAGTAACACTGAGCATCAGAGAATACAGAACCAAAAATAGTTCAAATTCCATCATATATTACAAACTGGTGATTAAGGAAAACAAAATGGACAAGTATGCATATGTGAAAACAGAGCTTTTGGTTATCACTGTTTCAATAGTTCTTCCAACGCACAGAGAGATACTTCACTGCAACAGGAATAAAAAGAAATCCGTAAAAATAACTAGTAATTTGCTGTACCCTAAGAAAAACTTGCTATGATTGGCTGAACTGTAAAATGCATCTAAGTCCTACAGAATAACACACAGACAATGTAGAGAAAGCTAAGAATGAAGAATAAAAATTAGAACAAAGCATAACAATTTTCAAGATTATCCAGAACACAAGGCACTCAAATTTCAACCCTACCATCCAGATACATAACTAGAAACTTGCCACAGGAGATTTCAAAGAGGACCATTTCCTCTACCAAGAACTTGTCACAAGACCTGTATATTATCTCAAGCATTTTATCTTGCAAAAACCAAGGGAAATTTGGGGGGGGGGGGGGGGAACTACATTGTTTAAAACCAAGATTATATGGAAAAATCAGAAGTCTTGTCAAAGCAACCAGTACTGTCTAATTGAAATAAGATTAAATTATGTAAATTAACTGCAGTTAACTCAATAACTATAAAGATCAAAGTCATCTTTTCACTTCCAAATGTGAAAGATACTCAGTACTCGTTTACATGTGAAAGCATTGTTCATCTTTAGGCACCACTTTCCACTGGTAAGCATCAGCCACTGAACAGGAGGAAAGTACAACTATATTAGTGAAGCACAGATCTTTACCAAGAGTTTATAAACTATAGTTGGTAACACTGTACATTTGAAATTTGGAAGGGAGTAGATCTAAAGTGTTCTCACCACACGAAATAAAATGATAACAATGTGAGACCGTGAGCTGTTAATTAGCTTGGTCGTGGTAATTGTTTCACAATTCATATGTATATCAAATCATCACATTCTACACCTTTAATAGATACTATTTTCATTCGCCAATTATACCTCAAAAGGCTGGGGGAAAACAAATTTACAACCTAGCAAGAAATCAAGACACTAATAAATATAAAATGCTGTAGTTTATGCGAATCAGTGCAAGCCAGGAGCACTGAATTAGGTCTAAAAATCATCTGTACCAATACATTAACTTAAAAAACAAAACAATAAAGTTTAACACTTGCAATATGAAACACCAGAAACAAGCAAAACAATTACTGAAACTCACCCTCCACCAATGACAATGTATGGTTCTGTTTAGCTATCTTTCGCAATTTGTGGCAAGCAATTCATTTACCATCTATTTGAAGTTGGGAGAGTCTGTAATCACACGGAAGTGAGACACTACAAAACGTAGATTAGGCAGTACCTATTAATTGCAGCCAATAAAACATAAATACAATGTAGGCAATAACTTACTCTAATTATCTCCAGCAATGATAAAAACAAACCCACATGTTATAGCTGACCATCAAGGAAAACTGTGTTAACATGCACATAACAACAAATCTTGGGTTACCAATATTCTTTTAATATTGCTATTAATGGCAAACATATTTATTTCCTTGTAGCAGAAAGAAAGACTAACAGTAAATTCTTAGTAATTTAGTCATTGACTGTGCCCTAACCTAAAATCGCCTTTCTGGTTAAACTGAAAAAACTAAACCCAACAGGGTAACTTTTAGCATTTTGTGTTAGCAAGTTAGGCAGCCAAACAGTGAGTTTTAACTGCACAAGTTGACAGCGGCTTGACGCGTAATTATCACCATAATCCCAAATGCACTTAGAAATTCATTCCATGACAAAGGAAACCAGACAGCCGAACATGCAGGGGAGAGGCGCGTCCAGGCGAACTTCTATGCAACAACTTGAAAGAACCAAAGAACCAATTCACTTTGACGAAGATACACAGCCTAAATTGGACCTTGAACGAAGACGAGTTCAAGCTTCCCGAAGAATGGACAGCATTTTCCCAAAGTCCACACGGGTCCACACACACTCACACTCACACTCACACTCACACTCACACCGCCAGCATTAGCTGCAGATGAAGCAACAGGGGTTCAGCATCCAGTGGGTGGCTGATCACCTTTCCGACCCGTTAGGTCAAGAGGTCCCTCCCATCAGGGACCCTCAGAGAAGGGCTGACCTTCCTCCTCGCCAACCTTCCCCAGGAAGACAGCCTTTGCCGTCTCGTGCCGCCCTCTCTATCAGCCCAGGCTCGGGACACTCCCCCACGCGGGCGACTCTGCCCGAGATGCATCCCCGCCCAGTGTCACCCGCGGCTCCCTGTCCCTCGCCTCTCCGGCCTCAGGGTCCCCGATGCCTCCCTCCCCAGCCCCTTACCCCTTAGGTCTCTCCCCGGTGGTCCCCGACCCTAGTCCCGGATCAGGTCTCCGATCATGGTCCCCGATCTTGGTCCCCGCTCTCAAATCCGGAATCCCAACTCGCCCTCCACCCACGCCGGGAGTCCCGACTCTCCGGTCCCTACCCGGTCTCCCAGTCCGAGGCGCGGGGGCAGCCGCGGGGCCGCTGAGCACCCAGGGAGGACACAGGCGCCTCGGGTGCTGGGGCTCCGCTCAGACGGGAGCCGGGCTTCCGCCTCTCGCCGGAACGCCTTCCCGGCCGGACCGGAAGTCCCGCCCCGCCGCCCCCGGCGCGGCCGCCTGCCGCGGAGCCCGGCGGCGTCGTTTCTCAGTGCAGGGCGTCGGTGCACCGCTGTGCAGTCCCTTGACGGGGAGGCGACCCTGCCGTCGCCCTGTGAAGAGCGGGGTGCCTCGCACACTGACCCCTGTCCTCACAGTCTAGTGGGAAGTTGACATACATGGAGGCAGGTTGACCACACCGGCCCGCGGTGCACGTGTGACGCCCGCATCCCAGAGCAAGGCAGGCTTGCTCCGGTCTTCACCTCGGGCGCTTGTCGCCTGCTGTACGTTTATCAGTTGGAACACAGCCCCTACGTTAGGGAGCGAGGGAGGCACTCCAGACGGTGACAGGGGGACCTAGGCATAGAATGTGGCAGAGGGTGACCAAGCCCCGGGAGGCGTCGCGTCGTAGAAAAGGACAGGTACGACGAACGACGTGTGCAACTAGGGCTGCGAAAACACCAAGCGCTGAAGCAGCTGCGGCAGTGCTGGAGGGAATGGTGGGGTGTAGGGAACTGGGCCGTGAAAGCCTCAAGCGATCATGCCCTCCAGTTGAAACTAAAATGATGAAAAAGAGTCAAGATCAAGCAGGTGCAGAGGAGGAGACTGCCAGAGGGCAAGGACTTGGCTGCAGCAGGGGCTGAAGGGGCACCAGTTAATTCAGCGAGGTCTGAGGTCACAGAGGCAGGACCAAGCACAGTCAGGGGAGGAAGGACCACATCATGAAGACTGCTGTGCATTAGACTAAAGAATTTGGACTTCCTTCTCTAGGGAAATAAGCAAAATAGTGAGTGATGGGGTTGACTAGGGTGACTGACCTAGACATCAAAGAAAAATAAGAACTTGAAAGATCATGGGTCCTCTCTATCTCTATCTCTATCTCTATCTCTCCCTACCTCTTTCTTAAAATGAATAAATAAAAATTTTTAAAAATAGAACTTGAAAGACCATGGATCATTTTACCTTGGAGGGTGCATTCTCAAACTACCATACCCGTATGTAAAAGCAGTGGGTGACTACTACAACCCTATAAAAGTAGGACCACCAAGACGCATAACCCTCAAGTTGCTCTATTGAGCAAATCACCCCAATCAACTGAGATGCCCATGGAAGCCACAGAGAACCATGAAAGGGGCCGAGGAAGAAACTTCATTACCAGCTACAGTCACATAGTCTATTGCTTCTATTGCTATTTCCTTGCTTGCTACTAGTGTTCAATAAATACCTCCCTTCACACCAAGCCCTCTTTTTCCTTTTTACAGAGAAAAACCTGTTGTAGTAACATTTTGTCTTCCCTTTCTTTTCCTTTTGCCAGCAAGGGAGTATGCTGCAATATATGGTGATGAGATTATGATAGAAGAAAAGGAAAAATGGACATCATTTAGAAAGTCTGTGCTTAGAGGGCACAACATCTCCTCTAGAGGGAGAAGAACACAGCTTTGCATTTAGGAAGGTTAGCAGTCTACTTGCAGTAGTACATGAAAGCACTGACTCATGTAGTGGAGAAGTATGTCTTCAAGAGAATGGGAAGACAAGAGTGTGTACGTGTGTGGTGTGATGTATGGGGGAGGTTGTGTGTTAGTGTATCTGTGTGTGTGCGTGTGCTAAGCCATCAGGAAATAGATCACAATAGACACTACATGAGATGTTTCCCTATCGCTCACCACAATTTCTCTTTTTGTAGGAATGGCCCAATATACAGGAAATCCCTTAAAAAGCCAGATATGCAAGCACAAGTGACCATGTTCCAGGGTGTCCAACCTTCCTGGTTTTCCCAGGATTGAAGGGGATCCCAGGACACTGGGTTTTTGGTGCTTAAAGTTGGGAAAACTTGGACAAGTTGGCCACACTGTCATGTTCCCTATAAAACAGATTAATCCAGAGATAGACACGTCTTAAACCCGGCTACTTAGACGGCCCCCCTCCCAAACACCCCAGGGATTTTAAATAAAACATAGGGAAACACCAAGGGAAGCTATCCATTAGAGCTAAGTCACATAGATGGCAGAGCCTTAAAGGTGTATTGACACCCTTTGTTAAGGACCCAGGACCTGCCCTGTTGTCTTTCATTGCAAGAGATATCCCTGTGTACTTCCAAAGCAATTTTTTGTTTGACTAGCCAAAGAAGGCTTCTGCTTCTTACAAACAAAATAATCTACATTTATCTACCGCACAACCTTGTTTAAGATAATCTGTCCCCAGAGTCCCTGCTAAATGGGCACTGAGCTAATGACCCACACTCATTGCCGTTATTTAGGTGGACAGCAGCTAAACAAGCTAAGACAGCCTCTCCTGCATGGATTTGGGACTTCACAAGAGGAGCCCCCACTGGTCTCTCTTTCACAATGACATAGAAGTCTCATGTAAACCTAGGATTGGATTAGGCATGAGCAAGATGTCCAAAGCCACTGGAGAAAAGGGAGTAAGTTGAGGGAAGAGGGGGAAGAAGGAATAGGAAAAGAGAAAAAATGAAAAAGAGAAGACAGTGATCTGAAAGATGGGCCTCTTCATTCCCATGTTTCCAGTTTGTGATTCCCAGTCCCCTGTGCAGTCCAGCTAAACTTCCTGTCCTGAAATTCTATGAAAATTCTGTGGCCTTCCAGAAAAGTGCCCATTTTGTTTGGGTTGTCTTTGGTGGGTTTCTATTCCTAGTGATGAAACGCCAAGACATCGATTCACAAGAAGTAAGATTGCAAGCTTCCTCTGTGACACAACTCTGCTCTCCTGAGTTCTGAAGCCTGATTTTCTTCCCACACCCAGTCCCTTCAGAACTACTGTCACAGTCACCCTGGGGTTTGATGGTTGGAGCACATCATACAGTCAAGGTGTACATTAAGTCTGGAGAGAGACTTCGGAAGCCATGTGCTGCAAATTCTTCGTTATATAGAGGAGGGAACTAAAGTCCAACCAGACACAGCAGTTTTCCTAAGGTCAAACAGTTCAATAGTCCCAGAGACAGAACTTGTTCAAAATCTCCACTCTCCCTGTCCAGTCCCCTGATTTTTGGGTGTGGAGAATGCAGTACCCCCTGCAGGCCACTGTGAAATCCTCTGAATGACCACCCTGTGGAGGTTACCTATATAATGACATCAGCCTGACAGCAGGCTGTGACACTGAACCAGGAGAGAACATTTTAAGGAAAATGTTCCTACTTTTTTTCCTCAATAAACACCAGCCGGATCATACAACTAGATGGGTTAATTATAGATCCAATAAGGTACGCTGTTTACAAAATTTATTTACACCTTCTACATTAGTTCATACGTGGGTGTTTTTCTTACCCTTATTTATTCTTTTCACCACCAACATTAATGTCAACATCATTAACAGTTATATGTGAAACTATATCTCTTCCCTTTGCAATTGCTGAAATTTAGTAATTTGTGGCCAAATAAACTAGTCTATAGTTAGAGGCAATCACAACAGCATGTTCCCTGAAATATTAACAGTTTGCTGGAAAATTCAATTAATTAAAGATTGCGAACTGAGTGATAATTAAGGTCAAGTAGCTGAGAATTAATCATTCTCAACCCTACTGCAGGGTGCGAAAGGCAAGCCACTGCTTACGTGGACCCCAGTCTCCTGTAATGCAATAATGCCCCTAGACCAAAGGGAAAGATGGCTCTTACTATCAGTGTGGTGCTTCCTTCCTAAAAAGGGACACTTCCCCAGAAATGTGTCAATGACCTTGAAACATCTAAAAACAAGACTTCTGATCTTTTAGTCTCTTTTTTTTTTTTTTTATTGTGCTCAGATTATAAAACACAAAGTTGGCCATTTTAGCCACGTTCAGGTGCATCCTTCAGTGGCATTAAGTACGTTCCTAATGTTGTGCGACCACCATCACCACCCACATCAAGAACTTTCTCATCTTCTCAAACTGAAACGCTACCCATTGAACAATGACTTCCCCTTCCCACCCTCCTCCGCTAAGTCTAATTTCGGTCTAATTTTACAGGTTTGTATACCCCATAAAAATACTGTCAGTGTGGATAGAAACCCTCTCGAAGTAAACATATTTATAAATAGAACTCAAATAGGGCCTTATTCACCTCTTTTCTCCTGTGGAATGCCAATGAAATGTGACTGCCACAGGGACGCATTGTTAACAGCCAGCTATTTCTGCCTGAGACTGTGGAGAGGTTGAGAGGCCCACACCAATGCACATTCCATATGTGAACGAGACACACAGCAGGGAAGCCTGGCATGACACTCATTAACTGGAAGTTTGGGAGGGGGTGTTCCCAAGGACTTGTACACAAGTTAATATTTCAAACTCAATCTTGGTTTGTCCTTCTGCAAAAGCAATGGGCATCCCATAGGTCTGACTGATGCAAAAGCCTCCCTTTGTTTGATTCCCAGAAAAATCAAAACTAAGCAGAAATGCTCCTTCCAGAGAAAGCCTCACCTGCCAAATTCCAGCATGACTACTCTTCCAATATGGAAATGCAATAAACTTTGTTTTGTTCTTCCTTTCAAAAAAAAAAAAAATAAATTCCAGCATGACTAGTAAAACAAGACTTTTCTCTTCAATAAAAATGCCACTCCATGGTTGGATAGCTGAAATGGTCACGTGGCTCCTAACTTGAAAAATCTCACCACTGGGGAGGTAAGTAATAGAATGAATTTTCAGCTCTGAGCCTCAATGATACAAACTTATTTCCTAAGAAGAAATTATCGACAGCTGGGAAGGCAAAACTCTCCCTGTAAAAACAATGAGTGCACACCTTAAACAAGAACATGCCCTTACTACAAAAGATCCTGATGAGTTAGTAAGAGTCACTGCCTTTGTTTATAGCCTTCTCTTAAAAACGTTCCAAATCAAACGATACAGTACAGGTTGGTTATAACTGCCCTGAATGGACAGGACAGAAGCATAGTTACTTTTGATTTTTCTGTATTTTTGTCCTGAGAGGGGCCTTCCCCACGTTGCAAACACTCCCTGCCCAGAAAAATGCCCTGCACACAGAGCTGTCAGATAAAATGCAGGTAGCCCAATTAAATTTGAATTTCAGATTATTGTTATTTAGTATAAGTATGTCCCAAATATTGCATGGGGCATACTTATAATAGGAAAGTATTGATTATTTATCTAAAATAAGTTAGCTTGCCATTCTGCATTTTAATTTGCTAAATCTGGCAGACCTGTTACACATAAGCAATATTCCCCAAATGTTTCTAAAGGCAAGCTTCTTTAAATATGTAACCCAAGTTTTCTCTTGCAAAAGTAGGACTAGAACATTGGACTATCAATGTACTGCATAAAATCTATCCACCTTTGTGTACTTTTCTTAACATTTTATAATAAAAATCTGAAGAGCAAAGATCCATGGTGGGTATTGTTAAGCATTAAATAAAAAGTATGTAAGATTGAATCAGAGAAACTGATCTAATTCCCATGTGGTAAATTTCCAATCAGAGCAGAATGGGAAAAGTGTTATTGAACCAGACTTAATCTCTTCACTGGAGTTACTTTTGAAGTACTTTTCATAGTCTTTCTTTCTTTTTAAGTTCCAGTTTATATTTTTTTATTCTCTATTTTTCTCACAGCGATCAAGTAGAATGTTAGCATTAGAGTACAGCCCAAAGAATGTTGGAGGAATTTATGTGACATTTCTGGAAAGTGAAACATTAAGACAACATGCACAAATAAATATGGATTCTGCTGACCTCTCTCCACACCCTCTTCAACATTCACTCCACAGCCTGCGAACCCAAAGGTTGCTGGTTCAATTCCCAGCCAGGGCACATAATGAGGTTGCAAGCCAGGTCTGCAGCCAGGTCCGTGGTTGGAGGCAGGTGAAAGGCAACCATACATTGATGCTTCTCTCCCTCTCTGCCTCTCCCCTCTCCCCCTTTCCCTCTCTCTAAAAATAATAAATTTTTAAAATCTTTAAATAAAATTTACCTTGATAAAAAAAAAAAAAAAAAAAACACACATTCACTCCAACAGAGACAAACCACACAAGTTTCTAGACGTCACCATTTCCCTGGCCCAGAAACCTGTTTACATATGCTACCTAAGCTTACAGCCCTGGAGACCTCAGTGGGCAGGTACCTGCTACTGTCCCCTCCCACATGAGCACAAACGAACACTGAGATAATCCAACTTGCTGTGTTGTTTGAAAACTGCCTCCTTCCTTTGCTTCTGGTAGCTTCCCTCACTGCAAGGGGAGAGAGATTAATAACATTGAGACAGACACCAAACTGCCCTTATTGGTCTTATTATATTCGTCTTATTAGCCTTTGGCCCTAAACAACTTTCTTTTTTTCTCTTCAACTAAGCATACCTTTATTCATCTGTTCATCCAAAAAATATCCGGAGAGCCGTTACTGTTCTAACTCCACTGGGAAACAAAGAGACAGCAATTCCCATCCTTGTGAAGTTTGCTTTCTAAATGGAAAATCAACAATAAAATAATAAACAGACATGTTCAATCATAACACACTTAAATGTTAAATGTGTTACGATTTAACATATTTATTTAACAATAAATGTTTATTTATAATTTAACATGTTTGTTTAACTGATAAGTATTTTAGAAAAATAGAGCATGACAGAAGGGCATGGGACAGGGGTAGGGGTTGCAATTATAATCATCAGAAAGTGACATTGGGGCAGAGGCTTGGAAAAAAGGTAATAAAGAGCATATCTGTGGGGGGACAGAGGGGAGCAAAAAGGGGATGGATGTAATACAACAATAAAATTTAAAAAAAAAAAAAAAAGAGCATATCTGGGGAAAAATGTTCTGAGACAGACGGGAGTAGCCAGGGCAAAGGTCCTGGGGCAGGAGCAATGCAAGTCAATTTCCAGATAGTAGCTCTCGAGATTACAATATGCTCAAACGTCTCCATGCCAGCTCAGGCTCAGGCTGGGCTCCCTGTTGGGACGAACCTCTTTGCGTTTCCATCTCCCATGTCAATCTTGCAGACGTTTCTCTTGTGGCAGCTGCTCCCTGTCAGGCTTCTCCAACAGTGGGTATTAAAGGGGTTTGTCCGCCTGGAGGCCAGCAAGGACTTGCTCCTTCCCGACTACTTCCTGTTTCCTGCTAGCGTCTCCTACACATGGTTCTTCATCCTGGAAATGCCAGTTAGGACCAGTTAGGGTCTTTTCCTCCTAGAACCAACCCGATCAGGCACCCCAGAGTATCTGCTGCAGAAGTGCAGCCTCACCCCAGAGCCCCAGGCCCCGCTTTGGCAGATCCTGGGCTCCCCTTGGTTCCACAGCCCAAGGCCTGCCCTGCGCTGCATCCTGGAGCCCCTGCCTCTCTCTGGCCTTTGCCCTTCCAGCTGTCCATCACCTGTTTCACTGATTCCCCGAATTAAACTCGCTCTGCTAGACAACTAGGGTGGCTGCCTTTTTCTGGAGAGAACTTGACTGATAAAGGAGCCAGTCGCCAGCCTTGTTTTATTTACCTCTGACTCCAAGCACTTGGCACCAAACCTGGAACATAATTGCGCTCACTCAGGGTCTGTCGCATGAATCACGGACAAACATCGCACTGACTCCCTAGCAAAGTAAATTGACACCAATGCCCGTGTGACACCTATGCCCAACTTCCTCACTAAGTGCTCAGAGCTGTGCTTGTGCTTGCTTCGTCTGAATAGACCACATGCGGGGGCTTCATGGGACCAGCGACTCCCACCCTGGGCCACCATGGCTACACAGGGGGGGTTTGTACGGAAAGGCGGGGAACACCTGAAGAGTGCTACCCTGAAGCCGCAGAGCTCTGGAAATAAACACAGAGTATTCGGGCTAAAACTATTTACTAAAATCGTTAGCGTTTGGCCCACTGCCCACCAAAACTCCACCAAATCACTCCCCACTTTTGACAGGAAGTCATAGTGAGACACTGAGCAGCTTATTCTAGTTCGGCCCGAAAACGTAAAAGAACATCTCTCTGGGAATACGTGTGCACTAAGGAAATACCATACTGCCCCTTAAATGCTGGGCTACATTCCTTCAGGGAAATTCAGTTGCAATAAAAAGTGAAGCAAATGATACCTGAAGCTAAAGCAGCACAGGGCCTGCGTGCAGGGAGCGTGTCATAAGTTGGTGTGAAGTCCTCCCACCAGATCAAGGTTCATCCTTCATCCTTATAAAAATCATCCCAGAGAGCTCCGGCCACTTTGGGTCCCCTAACAAGCGTGGGGGTGAGGGGGTGTTGACACAACATACTTTTGATACATTTTTACATCCCAGCCATCATCTCAGTGTAAACTCTCTTTTTGGGTTATGACGCCTCCAGGCTGCGCTTCTTACCACCGCCTCTGAACCGCCCTTCGCGTTGTCCACACTTACTTCCCCAAAGCTTCCTCACGTAGTTGAGAGCCCAGATTTGTCACTTACTTGCTGTGTGGCCTTCAGCTTCGTTATCTTAAAATGGGGGTAATAACCATATTTGCTTCGTAGGATTGGTATAAGGTTTTTTTGTTTTGTTTTGTTTTTAAGATTTATTTGTTTAACCCTGGCTGGTAGCACAGTGGGTAAGATGCCGGCCTGCGAACCCAAAGGTGGCTGGTTCGATTCCCCAGCCAGGGCACATTACCAGGTTGCAAGCCAGGCCTCCAGCCAGATCTGTGGCTGGAGGCAGGTGAAAGGCAACATATATTGATGTCTCTCTCCCTCTCTGCCTCTCTCCCTTCCCCTCTTCCTAAAAATAATGAAATAAAATCTTTAAAGAAAAAACAAAAGATTTATTTGTTTATTATTTTTAGAGAGAGGGGAAGGGACAGAGGCAAAGAGGGAGAGAGACATCCATGTATGGTTGCCTTTCACCTGCCTCCAGCTAAGGACCTGGCTGGAGACCTGGCTTGCACCCTGGTAATGTGCCCTGGCTGGGGGATCAATCCAGTGACCTTTGCGTTTGCAGTCCGGCTTCTTATCCACTGTGCCACCAGCAAGGGCAAGTTCTAAATAAGTTAATGCATTTAAAGTGCTTAGGCCATTGCCTAGCATGCTGACAATGCAAGATGGGTGACAGCTATTATCATTACTTCACTTGAAACACTAGTAGGCCGCATGTTGCTTCTGGGATAAACTCCAGTTGTTTGGCAGCTACGGACTTTCCTGCTTGGAACCTTAAGCTCACTGTCCAGGCTCATCTTCCACCTTTTCCTCTCTACTTCTCCCTTATAACTGCCTTCTTCCTCATCTCAGAGAGGAAGATTCGAGTTTCTCACCAATAAGTATGATGTTAGCTGTAGGTTTGTTTGTTTTTTAAATCAAATCTCCTCATCTCCTCTGATAAAATCTGCTTTCCTGCTAGAAGCTTCCATGAGGAGGACCTCTAACCGCGGTGGTAGTGGTTGTCTGCTACCACACTCACTGTCTTTCTGGTCTTTTCTACTGGAGTGTCTTCGCATGTGTCTTTCTGCTTGCCTGAAGCGTCCTCTTCTGCGTCTTCTTCAACTGAAATCTTATTCAACCTTCAAACCATCTCAAATGAGACTCTCTGAAGCTCCAAAGAAAGGTAACGGCTGGTCCTCTAGAACAAATAAATATACCACATCTCTGACGTGTTAACGTCCGCACCACACGCTGTCTTACACCTTCACCCCTTTGTCTCTCCTCACAGGAATGTGAACTTCCTGGAAGGCAGAAAATATTTCAAAAAAGATGGCTACGTTTTTCACACAGTGCCTTAAACAGTGACTGATGTAGTACATGTTCAATCAATGATGAATAAATGAACAAGTTGGTGAATCAATGAAATGGAAGCAACTCAAACCAGGCAGAAGGAGCTGGCCATTCCTTGAGTCCTTCAAGCAGAAGCTGTGCGACCACCTGCCATCATTGCTTCAAAGAGGAATGGGTGACAGTTTGAACAAGATAAACTAATTTCGCTACGAATGCAAGAGAAATCCAGAAAAGTTTCTGAGTTATTATATTTTGCTTAGTGAAAATAAACTCAAATTGGACTCCAATGTTACCTTTCATCTCCCCTCCCCCCCCCAATTTTAAACTAAAGAATGTGGATATCTACATTGGACATTATCAGAACTTGATTCTCAGGCTAGTGGAGTTTGCCAAAGTTCACAGAAGGAAGAGCTCAAATTTCCTTGTATTGTACACAAGAGGTCATGGTTCCGATTGGAAGATCTGAACATGCAAATTTAGTCTATTCCTATTACTAAAGAAAGTCAAATACAGAGAAGGAAGAATGATAAATGGGAAGTGCTATAAAGAGAAAGTTAAGGAACCTTTGGAGGGACCAGGAATGAGAAATAGACAATCAACAGTAAGGCGAACAGTGAGGGATTCTAAATAGCTCAGAAAAGCTAACTGTCCAAAGAGTTCCAAATCTAAAATTAATGTGCTTATTTAAATAACACATAAAATGAAAACAGTCAAGCAGTAAAAACACCAGCAGCTTTTTCTTGACAACAATATGGCATCCAGAGCTTGAAAACTACCTCCTCTCATTTAAGAAGCGATTTCCCTTTCTCATTCCTGGGTCCTCCATAGGAGCATGACACAAACCATTCTGTAGAGGCAGACCTCAAAGAAAACACCTGAAAATAAAATCACTCCTAGTTACCTTAACAAAACAAGTACACACGTGTTTAAAATATCAAAATCATTCATTCGGGATGTGAAATGTCATTTTTTAAAAGGACTTTATTTATTTTTAGAGAGAGGGGACAGAGGGAGAAAGAGAGACAAGGAAATATCCATTATGCTTGCCCTTAGCACTCCCCCACCTGAGGCCCTGGCCTGCCACCCAGGCATGTGCCCCGACTGGGAATTGAGCCAGCAACCCTTTGATTCACAAGCAGGCATTCAATCCACTGAGCCACACCAGGCAGGGCGAAATGTCATTTTTTTTTTAATTGGCAAAAATAATTACCTGTTTTGGCCAAATCAGCCTGAAACTCTCACAATATTGAGTTACCTAGCTAACTTGGTTTTTACCTTTCTTTTCCTGTTTACTCATAGTGTGCAGAAAACGATAAGCTTTCTTGCTTTCGATTTTAAGGTTCCAAAGAGATCCCAGTTGCAAAGGTAGATAAGAACCTTTCTGTATCTTAGAAATGACCCATTTCTCCAAAAAGTGGGACTCCCCTCGGGAATTTCCCAGAACCCTGGGCCCTCACGCGCCCTTCAAAAGCGCCAAGATCAGTCTGCCGTGGGCTTTGCCAAGTGTCCATCCCAGCGGCTCAGATGAATTTATCATGGCCATTCGCAACTTTTTCTTGAAATTCAACACATAGGAAAATAAAACACAAAATTAGTTTAGAAAAGAAAATCTTTAAACAAGTGAAAAGTATAACAATACCCACATTTTTCAAAAAATATATATTTTATTGATTTGTCCCCCTTTGCTCCCCTCCACCTGGTACCCCCATTCCCTCAGGCAGTGCCCCACTAAGTTCATGTCCATGTGTCATGCATATAAGTTCTTTGGCTTCTCCATTTCCTTTATTATTCTTAACATACCCCTGTCTATTCTGTAACTATCAGTAGGTCCGTCTTTTCTTCTTTTTTTCACATTCGGGCAATTCACCATTAATTACTGCCTTTCAACTGTCAGCCTCTCAAATCATATCAATACCAAGTTTTCTTTTCATTATCTCAAAATGCTTATGTTCATTCACCTGTTAAAAAAATGACTTTTTTAAGTAATATAATTGTGATATTATCAAACACACGCACAAATATATTTACACACATACCATACCCCCCTTTTGAAAGCTGTGATTTTTCTGCAGGCTTCCAGGGGAGTAACAGTCTGCGCTTACGTTTCACGTGGCTCCCAGCCAGCAGATCTCATTGCAGCTGGAAGGGTGTGACCCCTGGTAAACTAAATGGGTGTCCGCCACCATCGGCTAAAGTTCACTGTAATGTCAAACAGCTTTCTTATGCCTTTAGCCAAGTAAGTCCACTTGGACTTGTCAGATCACTTAAGGACATTTTCATTTCAAAAATATGAGTGCTGAACTTTGGACATTTAGGCCACTAATAACTTTGAATGCTGCTGGAACAAGATTTTGGAGAGAGATGGAATCCTCAGGCAAAATTATGAAACCTAACCATCAGCCCTCCCTTCGTTCCCCTTTGTTCTCATCCCTCGTTCCGATAGGAACTAATAATGGAGGTGCAAGCTGAAGAGGCCTTAAGTGTTGATCCTCTAGGAGGGTTTTATTCCCAGAAAAATATTCCTTTAAAGAAAAAATACAAGGTCTTCAAGAATTAACTGAATGAAGCAATAATAGTGGACTGGTATGCTCAGTTTACCGGGCCAGCCCACCCTTCCCAATCTGTCCTCTGCTCCCTCCCTCCGCCTCCAC
>PVIW01000455.1:412641-498087 GCA_004026585.1 Noctilio leporinus | reverse complement strand
CCCATTCCCCCCAAAGTCAATCCCACCTGTTGTCCATGTCCATGGTTCCTTTATACTAGGTTCTTGTCCTCTGCATTCTTGAGGCATTTTTCTCACTGATGTCAAAAAGACTTTGGTTTGTTATGTAGGACCATGGCCCAGTGACTTTGCATATCACATTCTCTTAATCAGGAGGGAAATCCCTGCATGCTAATTGGGGAAGAAAAAAAGTAGTGTAAGTGGTTCTTTAGCTACAGATGAATTAAATGAGTGCATTTAGTTAAAAAATAAAGCACAACAAGACTCTTGCAAATGAGGGGGCATTCTGTTAAAATGGCTGCTTACCAAATTTTTGTCATTTTGTGTACGTCTTATGACTGCATCAATGTTGATTGCATCTTTTAGGAAACACTTTAATATATTTGTGTAGTTTGTTTGCCTATTTTTCTGACTGCTGTCGTTACCTATTACTGGGTGAGAAACCACGCCAAACCTCATGGCTTAAAATACAATTTATTTTTTATTAAGATTGTGTGAGTTGATTCTCAGCTGGGTATTTCTGCTCCATGGAGTGTTGGCAGGTCATTATATTCAGCTGGTGTCAAGGCTGGGCTAGGAGGTCCCACGCGTTTGATACCTCAGTGCTTCTTGTCATGGCCCCTTGACCGGACTGGTGTAGGCTACCTCATAGCATAGCTGTCTCTGGGTGCTTGAATTTCCTTAGGTAGTTAGTTGGCTTCCAAGAGAGAGAAAGCAGATGTTGCAGGTTAAAGCATGCAAATCCCAGAATGTTATTCCTATTATATCCTATAGGTTGAAGGAAGTTAGAACTCAAGTTCAGTTTGAAGGGGCAGGGAAATAGACCCTATTTCTTGACAGATGGAGAGGTGTCATGCTAAAGGGAAGGAAATAATTGATTGCCAAATCAGATCTAAATAGAGGGGAGTAGGAAGGCAATGTGTCTTGTCTTGATAGAAATGCCAAAGCCAGAGGCAAGTTTTGTACCACTTGCTGTTTAGGGCTCTGGGTGGAGAATGTTACGTAGAATGACATAACCACGTGGAAGGGGGCACAGCACCATCAGGAGACAGAATGGTAAGGTCAGGTAGAGAGAGGACTCAGGTGCACTCATGGTCCTTCTGTCAGCTCCTATGTGGTGGTGGAAGGAGCCAGAGATTGAGTTCCTTTGAGGGAGGACTTAGAAGGGAGCTGAGTTAAGAAGCAGTGGGTTTCATCCAGGAACTGGGGGCAGCATGAGACCTAGAGCTGGCAGTCACCCGACTGAGGACCGGCCAGTGGCAACCCAAGGCCCTGACCACCAGCGATGATGTCAGGAGCAGATGCCCACAGAAAGAAACATCCAGGGCCAGTCTCCTTTCCGTAGTCCCCAGGCCCGCAGCAGTGCTGACCATCTGCTTTGCAGCAGCGGGCAGCCAGGGTCCAGAGGACACCGCTGATTTTTGTTCTCTATCTCCCATGTCACATCATAATGGAGACATAGTCTTTCTCTCCATGTACCTCATTATTGTCTTGAAGATAAGTGGGAAGAGGATGAGAAGTCTGAGCAACTGATCATGATGCCTAAAAAAAAAGCATCTAATTTATTGTTTTGGACTAAATATTTGCCAGATTTATCTACATTAGGTCTTTCTCTGTCTTGTAGTCTGAATGATGGGCCCTCAAATATGCTCATGTCTGAATCCTCAGAATTTCTGAATACGTTATCTTATATGGCCAAAGAGACTTTGCAGATGGAATTAAGTTAAGCATCTTGAGTTGGGGAGATTATACTAGATTATCCAAGTGGGGCCAGTGTAATCTCGGTGTCCGTAGAAGAGGGAGATAGAATACTAGAATTGGGAAAAGAAGATAGGATGATGGAACCAGATGTTGGAGTGAAGAACTTTGAAGATGGAAGAAGGGGTGCGGGTGGCCTCTAAAAGCTGGACAAGGCAAGGAAAGGTCCCATGAAGCCTAGAGACAGAATGCAGCCCTGCCAAGCCCTTGATATTAAACTTCAGGCCTTCAGAACTATAAGAGAATAAATTTGTATTGTTGTAAACCACTAAACTTAAGATAGTCATTTGTTCTAGCAGCAATAGGAAACATTCACCGCTCCCATGTCCAGGCAAAGTCACTTAGGAACATTGAAACTGCAATTTCTATGTTCTTGTGAGTGCAAAATAAAGCTAGAAGTAGCTTTATTCTCCCCCCGTTTATTCTTCTAATAAAAGACTATTTTTGTGTATTTGATAAATACACAGAGGGGTAGGGAGTGAAGTTCAGATAGAGTGGGTAATGATTAAACCAGGATTAGAACTAATTTCTTTCAGCCATAGAAACACTGTCTGATCATGCAAGAGCATGGTTTTGTATGAAAATACATCAAATAGTATGCATCAAACAGAAATGTATATACAGAGTAAGCTTTCAGAGTCTCCAAATCCTATCTTAAAAGTCCTGTATTGAGGTTCTGGCTGGTGGCGCAGTGGATAAGGTGCAGGCCTGTGAACCCAAAGGTCGCTGGTTTGATTCCCAGCCAGGGCACATGACGAGGTTGCAAGCCAGGTCTCCAGCCAGGTCCGTGGCTGGAGGCAGTTGAAAGGCAACCATACATTAATGTTTCTCTCCCTTTCTGTCTCTCTTTGTCTCTCTGGAAATAATAAATAAAATCTTAAAAAAAAAAAAAAAAAAAGTCCTGTATTGTAGCAACTTACTGACATGATGCCTCCTAGAAATAACATGAAAACAATTGCCTCTATGTGATCAAATGATCCATCTATCCAGCCTTGCTTTTGATGACTTGAATGGACTCCTTAAGAAATAACCAGTTTACTGTGTTTCCTCTTAAAGATATAGGCAGTCTTCAATTCATTTACAGATTTTTTACAAGTTCAGTTCTAACTTCCTTTTGTGGCAAAGGTCATAGAGCCACAGAAAAATTTCTTCAAATTTTGTTTTTCTACTAAAAAAATACATTCTGATTTCTAAATTAGGCTGCCAGGAAACCTTGTTTTATCTCTGGAGGTGGCATTGGTGGGATTGGTTTGAGCCTCTTGTTTCTCACCTGGATCTGGATACTTGGACACCAGACCTGCTTTGCGTTTCTCCAGCACTGTGCTACCAGCTGCCCGAACGTGGGCAGCCTTCCACTCCACCTCACTTGTCTTCGAGTTTTTCTGATTTAGGAAAGGTGGGCATTTGGCCCCACCTCTGGATTGGGATTGCTCATGAGTCTGGGTCATTCAGAAATACTATCCATATGTTGGGGAGAGCTTGCGTTAAGAATAATCTTTGTGAGCCAGTTAATACAGCAAGAGATTTTTTCCTAACATTGTCATTATGCTATTTGCAGCACAAGTTCCAGCAAAACAGCTTTTCCATTTTATCATCGGGATTATGGAAGCAGCATGTAAAGTAATTAAAATAATGGTGCCAGGGCAATCTGTGCAAGGGATGTTGTTAGAACTGGAAACGGAATTCGGACATTTCTAAACTTCTGGACTTTGATCATGCTCAGGGAGCTTTAATATGTGCTTCCGTGCTCTGTCTGGGGGGTCGGGAGATTCAGGTTTGGTCAGTATCCAGGTAGATATTGAAAGTGTGCAGCTGGTAGAAAAAAAATCCATTGAGGGGATATAAAATGGAAAATTAGGTTTTCCTACATGGTCTTCTACACCTCCTCTCTGAAAAGGGAATTCTTCAATCTGAAAATGAACTCCATGTCCAGGGTCCCTTAGGTAACATGTCAAATACTGTCATGGGGCACGGAGCCCTTTATTTATTTTGCTCTTTGTTATTTCTGAACAAGAGCCTGACTCAAAAATCTTCTACACTTCCTATATGAAAAGTGAATTCTTTAATCTAAAAATGAAATTCATGTCCAGAGTCCCCTAGGTAACATGTCAAATACTGTCCTGGGGCTTGGCGCCCTGTATTTATTTGGCATTTTGTTATTTCTGAACATGAGCCTGACTCAAAAGTCTTCTCCTAAGAAAGATTTGCAGAAGAGCTACAGTAGCTGTGTGCATGCTTTAGAATAAAAGTAAATCCATTTCTCACTTAAAAACAAACAACAAACCAAAGAAACCCCTAGTTTGTGCCCATGAAAAATATCTTTCCATGTCTAGACAGTAGGGCTGATCAGTTGCTTCTCACAAGGAAGCGATACAGAAAAAGTATTATTCTCCCCAGAAACCTTGTAAGGTCCTGTGTGACCCAGGTGACCTCTTACTCAGGCAGTGTAACAGGAACCAGGGGTGTGCAGAGAGCCCGAGCTGATGACTGATGTTGGAATCAATCCTGGCATTATGGGACTTTCTTGTTTTTAACCAGCAGCCTCTCAGGGACTTGCTGATTGCCCTGCAGATTGAGGGTGAAAAAATTTCAGAACCCGTGGGAGTAGTGTCACAGCTGTATTGTTAGGTTTCCATGCAGATGGCATTTATAACAAATAGAAAGAAAACTCTGTAATGCCACCAAATTAAGTCAAGGAATGAAGAAGTAAAGCATAATTTTATCTGCAAAAATTGAGTGGAAGGGTCAAAGGGGGACATTTATGTGCTACCTGCTTAAGCTAGATGTTGTGCTTGGGGAATTGGGCTTCACATGAGAAAAGATTTTTGTTTTTCATTCCTAAAGTGACCTTAGGCATGGCCTTAAGCATGCATGCTGGTGAGAATTTACCTGGGTGTTTCTCTTTGTTTTCCACAGAAGTTATATTTTCCCCTTGTTCTCCTGGATGTTTTCTTCCATGTTTATGACTGTAAGTCATTAAAGCCATTCTGGGAAGCTGTTCTCAGGTCTTCAGCAGTTGTTGGATGGGATCGAGAAATTTTTGTTTTCACAGTGGCCCAGGGTGAATTGTCATGTGCGGTTAAGTCTGAACCCTGCAGTGACCACAGGATCATCATACCCACACCCAGTTCCTTGTGCACGGAGTTTGTTGCCAATGTATTTTCTACCTGGGGTATGAGAAAATGCTGGGCCACTCACCATATTATTGTAGGAGAGTTGATGCCCAAAGCAGCTATCGGTTTGCTCACACAGCTGTGGAATAAACCACATCTGAAGCCTGTGCAAGTGTGTGATTGACTTTGTAAGGGACAGTGAAACTGGAGCCCATTTCTTGTGTCACAGAGACACAGCCTCCTGCAGCCATCCCTGCTCAGAGAGAAGGACCCAGGTCCAGAGTAGTTAAGGAGCTGCTGGGGTCGCATAGTCAGATGAGTAGCAGAGCAAGAGGGCGCATATGCAGGTCTGTCTGACCCCAGTGCCTGTGCTCTTTATTGCGGGGCTTCTCAAACTTCTGTGGGGAAGGACATATTTTTTGTTTTGTTTAAAAAATGTGCAAACCATTGTAACACTGACTGTACACAATTAGTATACAGTTTGCATTACCCTCAAATGATTCAGGGCATCTTGGTAGATACTTCATGATTACAGTAGTGTTTCTGTACCTTGTTGTTTACTGCTGCTGGAGGAAGGGAAGAAGCAAGAAGGCACTTTAAAAATATAATGAAATGGACCCTGGCTGGTAGCACAGTGGATAAGGTGCCTGCCTGTGAACCCAAAGGTAGCAGGTTCGATTTCCAGCCAGGGCACATAACCAGGTGGCAAGCCAGGACTCCAGCCAGGTCTGTAGCTGGAGGCAGGTGACAGGCAACCATACACTGATCTTTCTCTCCCTTTCTTACTCCCTCCCTGCCCTTCTCTCTAAAAATGATGAATAAAATCTTTAAAAAAAAATTATATATATATATAATGAAATAAACTTTAGTATTAATTTTATTATTATTTGGTCCAATATAAATTACAGTTTTATGGACAACAGTGTGGTGATTGCAGGGTGGGGGAGGGGAGTGGGTGGAGGCGGAAGATGATCTAGGGATAAATGGTAATGGAAAAAATGCAGTAAAAAATGAAATGTCCCCCTGGCTGGTAGCACAGTGGATAAGGCGCTGGCCTGTGAACCCAAAGGTCGCAGGTTCGATTCCCCAGCCAGGGCACATAACTAGGTTGCAAACCAGGTCTCCAGTCAGGTCTGTGGCTGGAGGCAGGTAAAATGCAACCATACATTGATGTCTCTCTCCCTCTCTGCCTCTCTCCCTTCCCCTCTTTCTAAAAATAATGAAATAAAAATGAAATGTTTAATGCTTAATTATATCCTTTATAGGTGATTAAAATGGTATTTGTAGTAGCGATTTTATTTTTTAAGGGTATTCATCAGGAAACTAACATCTTATTAGAATAATGTTTCTGTGGGAAAAATCATGTCTTGCTGGAATATTTTTGACTCCGACACTTTCCTCAAGAATAAAACCTGTCAGACAGAAGTGTGAAAACAGCCTGTACTTAGCAGAATAATTTATGTGAGCCAGTACTGGTTAAATAATGTGATATGGTGCCGTTTGGTTTGCTTTGGCTCATGACATTACAATCCTCTAAAATTTTAGTGTCCACAAATACAGAAAAAATATGACTGTCTATCTTTGACAATATGGGCAGATCTAATTCTACAGTGACTAAGTGTAAAAAAATAAAAAAAAAAATTAATGAAGTTTTTAAAAGCCTTTTTATAATGATCCTGAATGTGAAGTGGTAGAATAGTAACTTCAATTTTAAGTCCTTGACTGTCATTGTTCACAGATTCTTTTCCTGTGTATGAGATGTCACTTCCCCCTTCTGGTTAGGGAGTCCTCATTCCCACCATTCTTTGTTTTGGGAAGGCACGGACAACACAGGTTGCTAGGTATTCTTGATTTGGCTGATCTCTTGAATTGAAATGGATTTACTAGAGTATATGGAAATGCATACCTGAATTATTATAGAAATCAATGAAAATGGAATTTATTTCTGTTTTAATGAAAAATGAAAATTGAACAGCTTCTTCATGAATAAAATCTATTAGCACTATCTTAAGTAAAGAATTAACATATTGTTTTTAAAATACTGGTATTTGTTTTGGTTCCTTGGCTCTCTTTCTTGATCTCTCTCTTGCTCTCTCTGTTTTTGAGTTTCTATAGAGAAAGACTTAAAAACTTAGGGTGGGCTGTCTCTCAAATCTGTTACTTTTTTTCACTTTAATAAAGGCACTATTGTGCCTTGGTTTTAATAGGAGGGAAAATGAAGGTAGGGGTGGAATTTGTGTTAAATATTTGGATATTTTCTTCCTTCTCGCCCCAATATCTAAAATGTGCATGGGATTTGGAAAACAAATTAGAAATAGGGTCTTTCACAGATATTTTTAAAAATGCATGCCTAAATGTTCAAGAGTTCTTATTTTTGAGTAGTGCTATTTTATTTAGGAGCTTTGATTGCAAAGTTGTATGTAATAATCTCTGTTTTCCTTTTCCATGGGTTTTCTTTTGACTTCCTAAAGAATGAACAACCTTTGATTAAAAAATTAATATTAAATATCCACTTTGCTAATGTAAACTCATTTGCTGGTATAACCTAATAATAGTGTAACCTAAAAATACATTAATTTTACATTTTTTGAGGGACCTTGGCTAAGGAAATAGAAAGAAATTAGAACCAGAGTTAGTTTAGCTTTGTTGTCTCACTCTGTCTGTCCCTAAACTCTTGGATTAGCAAGAACGTGGAGACCATAATGAAACAAGAGATGTGATTACTTCTCAAAGACATTAGTTTCAAAATTAAAGAGGACAGGTGGGTTAGGAATAGAAACCCAAAACAGCATTTTATAAAAGATAATAACTTTGGCCCATTAAGACCATTGTCTGTATTTGCTCGCTATTATGTACATGCTTAGCTTATTCCCTAGCATGTACATGACTCTCAGTATATATTTGTGGAGTGAATGAGAGATGCAGAAACTGGGCAGATAACTGACCAGTTAACTAACCAACTTCAATGGTAGTTGGGAACTTCATGTATGTAGATCATCGTTATGGGTTGAAATCACCTGTAGTTTCCAAATGAACTTTCTCTGTACTCATTTCGGTTGACTGTGCTGATGAGGGAAGAGATTCTAACACCGAGCAGTCTAAATATAGCTTCTCAGGAAAGCACTCATGTTATAGTGATGCAATATGGAAATAATAACAGGCTGAATTTTTTTTTTTTAACTTTATTGTTGTTGTATTACATCCATCCCCTTTTTGCTCCCCTCTGTCCCCCTCCCCACCCACCCATTTCCCCCAAAGTCAATCCCACCTGTTGTCCATGTCCGTGGTTCCTTTACAGGCTGAGTTTTAATCATGTAAGTGGCACACGTCTCCTTTCCCTCCTTCCTCTTATCATATCACATGTAATTATGTTATTAGACATCCATAGTTTAAACAATAATTGCTGAAAAACTATGGTTTTGAATTTGAAGAAAGAAATTGTTAAATAAATGAAAGAGGAAAACACAAATGTGTTGTGTTTGGTGATTCTTTTGTGTAACTGTTTGTTTAGCAATTCAGGAAGTGACTTAAATTTTGCCTGCCAGTGTTTGATGCTAGATTTTTATCAAAGGAAGGGTCATATCATTTTTCACATGTGTTTAGTTAGAGATTTGTTTAAATGGAAACATAAACTAGCAAGCAACAGTCTCATTTTTGAGGGACGAGTTCCCTAATGAAAGCTTTGTGTCTTGTGCTCCAATATAAAGAAAAAATATCATATTGGATGTCTTTTTCTTTATGCTCTGAGAGTACATCAAACGTGACCAACATAGTGAGTTCAGACCACCTGTGAGACTCCAAATTGCCTTTCCTGAATCTATGTTGAATTAAATAACAACATTTGATTATAGTATTTAAAGCAAATCAAGGAGTATGTAGATGAGTCAGTGAATAAACACATTTAATAGCAATATGGACCTTGCTCATATTGCAAATGGATTATTATCCAATGAAACCACGTTTCTTTCATGTAGTAAAGCTTTCCAGATTTCAGGAAGCCAAGGGCAGCTGTGTTTTTTGAAACCTCATACATGATCCAAGAGCACCATTTCCTAGGAGAAATGAAGATCTGTTAATGTACAGAAAGCAATGTGCTTAAAGTATTTATAAGCAATGACTAAACTCTTTTCTGGAAACATCGGAAATGCACCTGGTGGAAGGAAGCTCCCCTGCCAGATAAAATTGAGTGTTTTTTATTAACCAAGGGAGCAGTTTAGATGGGAAAGACTCGCAGAGCAGGTGCTGCTCTGCCTCTAATTCCAGTGTGCAGAGGATGTGGGGAGATTTGTCTGGCCTTCAGGGTTGAGAACTATTAATATAAGCAATTCAGCAATTTCCTTCTACATTGCTTGCTTTGTCTTGAAGGATGTGCCTACAGAAAACTCATCGACTCAAGGAAATGCAAGCTGACTGGACTTACTAAAGCTGTGATTAATAGAACAGGCTATGTCTGCCAGAGCAAACCCCGTAATCAGAGACAGTGCAGGTATTTCTATGTGGATAGCAACCGTCGGTGGGACTGAAGGCAGTTGCAATGTGTGCAGAAGATGGCTTAGAGACTAAAGAGCTCTGTCAGTTCATGTGAGTCTGAATCATTTCCAAAACTTAGACATGACACTCATTTAGTTTGCGTTTAAGTCCTGGCAGGGTTTTTTGTTTTTGTGTTTTTGTGGTTTTTTTTTTTTTTTTTGTACAAAATTCTATTTGAGACCCTTAAAGGGCCACAGGGTAACACTGAGTGACCTTTAAGTAATATATATATACAGTACATATTTCTATTGTTCAAGGCATACCATTAGTTTATTTTTGGAGTTTCATTGAGAAGTGGCAACAATGACATTCAATTATAGTTTAAGGGGAAAATCTATATTAATGCATTTGGCTGGTGTCAGTCCAATTCGTAGCTTGTGCTGGTGGTGCCTGCTTCATTGCCCAACACAATGGTGCCTGTCTATCTCTGTCTCTCATTACAGCAGTCAACATGTCTAGCAACCCTCCCTTCCCTCTTCAAATAACCCTGGGAACAGAGGAGCTAACACAACCATAAACCCTTTCCAAGTACAACAACATGAGGTTCCATCTGCCCTAAGGAGGGGCATATCCAGAAACCTCAATGACCTCAAGCCAGCCATTAGAGCAATAGGATTTCCAGTCTTGTTCATCATTGGGGATTTGGGTATCTTTTAGGATAATCTTCCCTTCCCTGGTGGTTAGGTCACCCGCATAAAAGAAACCTTCTTGTGGGCTATATTTTGCCTAAATCTGCCCATCCATAGTCTCTGATGTGATGACCAGACCACCAGGCTGAGGTTAAAGCACTGGGGGATTTATTGGTGAGGTTGCCAACTTCTTTTGGCTCAGAGCATCTCACTCAGTAACCACTATGTGCTTCTGTAGATACAGATTAAGAGACTCTTCACCATTTTCCCATTCTATGGACTTGTAAGGAGCATATTTGGATCTCAGGCCTCTGGTTGACCGTCAGTTGATTGCCTGTGGAAAGGGGACTCCTTTCATCTTGTGTTCCCTGACACAGTGTAGGTAGGAAATAACAGCCATGTCCTGACATGAGAGCCTGCTAAGGTAACCACAAAGCAGGAAGGTTGGAGGCATCTGTGGAATTTTTGTCTTTAAAACAGGACACAAACAGGAGTGGATTGTTACAATTATTACAGTTAGTTCCTTCAACTAGATAGATATTCAAGGACAGCCTAAAAGTATGTGAAGGTTTCCTGATCAGTTTGTCTGCTGACCTGTGTCTTTGCACAATACTGTTTAAACGGAATTCATTTAGTTTGAAAGTGGAAATTCATTTGGCACCAGTGGCCTGAGATTCGAGTTTCTGTGCATTGTGGAGATGGGTAGCTCCTGACCTCTAGATCCTGCCTTGTTATCTGTTGGTCTTGGCAGTGCCTTTCTCTTCCAGGACACATTCCCAGAATGGTTTGGTGAAACGAATGCAGCCTTTGGAGGACTTTGGCTCTTTGTGGCTGAGATAAATATGTGTCAACCAAGAGTGGGCTTCATTCTCCTCAGTGAATGAATTCTTCGCCAATTGCTATTGTGGAAAGATAGACATTCAAAAATAATAGAATGAAGTTTCCCTGAAGAATTATGGTTTGAAGCCTCAGTCCATTGAGTGATTGTTCTAAACTAGGTGTTTCTTTTCCAAGGGGTTGAGGGTTGCGGCCAGGCCACTTTCCGAACCGAAGATGAGGGGACAGTTCTAAACTGCAGCTTCAGTTGGAACATAGCGGGCGAAGAAGTCGCCATTCTGTCTGTCATTACTTGTTTTTTCTTTGTTTATCTTCACCCGAGGACATTTTTTTTTTTTTTTCCATTGCTTTTAGAGAGAGAGAGGAAAGGAAGGAGAGGGAAACATTGGTTGCCTCCCGTGCCTGCCCCAACTGGGGATTATGCACACCAGACATGTGCTCTGACCAGGACTTAAACCCGCAACTCTTTGGTTACAGGACGATGCTCCCACCAACTGAGCCACACCTGCCAGGGTTGTCCTTCCTCACCTGAAGCACAGATAGGACCTGTGAGATTGGGTGGCATGATGCATCCAGGGTCCAGAGGATTTAGACTAGAATTCCTATTCCTCTTGTATTTTTGAAACCTCTGAGTCTATTAATGCCCCTTACCCTATATGTTAATGTAAATAAAAGACTAGTTCCTTAGTCAATCGGGAAGGGAAGGTTATCCTAAGAGAGTCCCAAATGCACATAATTAATGAGACTGTAAGTTTTGGAAGTCAGTATTCGGAGAACAGCATGGGAAGAGCTGGGATGAAGTGAGTTTTGAATGCTGATTGCTTTATTTTCATACTAGCATGTGAGTTAATGTGCCACACATCCTCTAACCTCCCTGGAATGGTGAACAAATGGATAGATGTGCTGAGTAAGTGCTGGCCGACAACGTGAGCCCTGAGGCAATTAGCTGGAAGTTAAGGGGCTAAATCATGCGTTTATGATTAAACTAGTAAAAGCCTGTGTATAAATCCAATTGGTAACACTTGATATAAAGATAAGTGATAAAACCCCTAATACTTTCCTTGATTGCTCAAAGTTTCCTTAAAAATGGAAAGTGACTTCAGAAATGGAGTTAGCCTGAGAGGAAAAGGAAGGATGATTTAAGGGTGTGTGCGTGTGTGTTTGTGAGTCACAGACTCTGATGTGGATCACGGTAATGAAAACAGCAGAGACAAATTTGAAGGTCAGGTTAATTCACTGCATTTCAAGAGGAACAAGGATTGTGAGAGAAGGTTCCTGGGCCTTTGTATGTTGGAGCTTGGCACGGATTTCTGCTTCTTTAACGGGATCCTCACTTGTGTCTATGCCTGGAAATGGGTAAGATGATTCTTAGGCAGCAAATACAGTTTTTAATATTATTGCAGGGATGTCAATCCAAACTGTATGAATATGATTCATGGAATGTACAAGGAAAACCAAATATTCTTTTTTAATAAAGTAATGGAGTTGGGATTTGCACATCTGTTCTTAAAAATCTATTTTTTTATAATATGGAACACATGTTAATAGCTCCATCTTTTATTAAACTGAGGGAAAGTTCTTGTCAAGTGGATTAATTCTAGACTGTGGACAAAGGGAGAAGAGCCAATGAGGCACATACCTGTTTGTCTCATCTCTTACTGGTAGAGCGGTGATTTTCAAACTACTGGATGTGACCCTTTGGTGGATAATAAATGGAAGTAGGTTGTGACTAGCATTTAAAAAAATGAAATGGAATAGAAAATATCAGAGCATGCAGAATACAGTAAAAGGTAAGTACTGTTCTGTGAACTGCGTGTCAGTGCTATGTGCCGGGACACACAGGTGCAGGCAGTCATGGCATAAGACACATTTTTCCCTCTGTATTCTAGTGCAGGGGTGTCAAACTCATTTTCACCGGGACCACATCAGCCTCCTGGTTGCCTTCAAAGGGCTGAATGGCATTTTAGGACCGTATAAATGTAACTACTCCTTAATAGTTAAGCAGGCTGGGTAGGAACAAGGTGCAGGGTGAAGGTGCTGGGCCAGATAAAACAAGGTGGAGGGCTGGGTTGGGCCCGAGGGCCTTGAGTTTGCCGCCTGTGTTCTAGAGCTTCAGTTTGCTTTAGGTTTGGCTGGACCAGAAAGTTCCACCCCTGACTGGAGAGGGCATGCTGACTGGTCCAGACGGAGTCAGAGGGCTTGAGGACGAAACCGCAGCTTTTGAGTCCCTTATTCTGAAGCTACGTGATTTCTGTGAGCTCAGCTGCCTGCGTGTGTCTGTTCCCTGCAGGTGAAGAAATTCTCCCATTTATCATAATGCTCCTTGCTCTCCCCACCGTCTCCTCGGCCTGCACTGACCCAGGAGCTAGACTCAATGTTTGAAATGTATAAAAAGGAAAAATTCATTAATTTTTAAAATACCTTTTTGGTAACAGCTTTATTGGTAAATAATTTACATACCATACCATATAATTCCTCCACTTAGAGTGTGCAAATTATGTTTTAAGTATATTCACAGAATTGTGCAACAACCTCCCCACAATCAATTTTTGAGCCTTTCTATCACCCCGAAAAGAAATCTCCTGCCTCTGCAGAAACCTTGAGGGAAAAGATTCATTTCCACATCTAGGGTAACACAGTGGTCTCCACACTTTTCCCAACCCTTACTCAGTAAAAATAGTTTTTGAGTATGTACTCCCAACTTCTGTACATAGAAATGCACTTATAAATTACGTATGTCACTATTACAAGATTGCATTATCAAACACATGGAGGAGTTAGGTGTGAAGTAGAGAAGCTGATACTCCTGCTCCCTGTGGATCATGTGACGTGCCCCCACCCCAGCCCTATGCCCTCAGTGTCGCGTGCCCAGCCTGGTCTGGCTAGGCTCAGATGCCCTCCCACCCTCTTCTTCTGCCTCCCAGCATCCTACAGCTGATTCTCACAGGGCAGGCGGCTTTCCTAGATGCTGGGTTTCTTTCCTGATGCCAAACTAGTGTCTCAGCTGTTCCCTGTGCCTTGAGTGCTCCTCCTGCCTTCACCTTTCTGGAGAACTCTTTCTAATTCGTAAAGAGTCTGCCCGGTTTACCTCACCTGCTGATCTGCCTTTATCTCCTAAGCAGTCAGGGGTCCCCCTCCCTTAACAGCCTGTACCTATTTATTACTAAATAAATTTATTTGTCTGTGTCCCATGCTAGGATTAGAATTGTAGATAGCTTAACTTTATTTTTTATTATTATAAAACTGTTGTGAAGAACATCTTCCCTTGTACATGCACTTTCTGCTTGCCTTATGATAGATTTCTAGACTGTTGATGTCATTTCCTTGGTCATAGTTAAAAAAAAATCAAGAAAAAACAGAAAAGTAGGTTGGGACTAGATTGTGGGGTGATGTCAATATCAGACTGGAGCAATTCCCAGCTTCAGAGCTCAATTATTGGGGTGCTGATGATATCAGTTTTCTAGGGCTGCTGCAACAAAATACTCCAAACGGAGTGGCTTTTAGCAACAGGAATTCATTGTCTTACAGTCCTGGAGACAAGAAGTCCAAGGTCAGGGTGTTGTCCTGTTTGGTTCCATTTGAGGGATTTGAGACCCTCAAACCTTCAACTTGTTCTAAGTCTTTCACTTCAGCTGTATTCATGGCATTCTGTGTGTGTGTGTTTGTGCGTGAATGTCCCCCTTTCATAAGGACACTGGTCATGTGGGACTAGGATTCCCCCACTCCAATTTGACCTCATCTCAATTCATTACACTTGTAATGAACTTGTTTCCAAAAAGGGGCATGTTCTGAGGTTCTAGGGGTTAGGACTTCAACACATGAATTTTGGGGGTAACAATTTAAGTCATGACATTGATTGGTGCAAAATTGAATTTGTATTTTATTTAGGGAGATTTGATATATTTATAATGTTGAATGTTTCTTTTTTAAAAAATTTGTTGATTTTTTAAAAAGATTTTATTTATTATTTTTAGAGAGAGGGGAAGAGAGAGAGGCTGAGAGGGAGAGAACCATCAATGTATGGTTGCCTTTCACCTACCTCCAGCTACAGACCTGGCTGGGGACCTGACTTGCAACCTGGTTATGCGCCCTAGCTGGGAATCTGTTGAATTTTTGTAATGAGAAGGAAAAAAAAAAAAATTATATATATATATATATATATATATATATATATATATAAATTTAATGCCTATTTATACCTACTTTATAAAATTTTATAGCTTTATTAGATTTGGGGCACTTGGAAAGTTACAATATTTGGAAAATAACATCACAATAGAAATATTGGGTAAGCTATGTGAGGAAAATTAGGAGGTTATGAGAATGGAGTGGGGTAATTGGCATGTAGTTGGAACTTTTTAAAAGTCTATGGAATAAATCTGTTTAATAACTATAGGAAAATTTTAATTTTGCAAAGTAAAAGTTGTAACAGATATTGCTGTATAATTTGGGGATACTTACACATTTGAATTAGCCTAAACTTGTCCTTTTCCAAGATGGGCTGGGATTTAAACATGGTAATTCACTTTGTATGTATAACTTACCACAGAAAAAGTATAGAAACTGAAATACTATTATAAGAAAAGAGTTTGCATAAGATAAACTCGTTACTATGAAGGTCTCCTTTTCCTCTTATTATAGTCCTCAGAAATATAGATGATTGAAAATTATTCACATTACATGAAAAAATAGGAAATGCCCTTAAGGAGGTGAGAAATTACTTAAAACATTTATTTTTATGGTCAAAAGAAAACTCACAGTGTCCACCTCCTGCTGTACCCTATTGCATTTTGAATTTCCGGGAGATTTTGCTTCTCTTGGGTTTTCCCTCCCCAGGTGAGTGTTGGCTCAGAAATATTTGAGGACGGGCTTATTGCACCAGCACTCAGCATTTCCTCTCAAATCCTACAGATGCAAGCAGAAAGATTTTAAGTTTGGGCAGCTGGGAAAGCCTTTGCAACTCATAGATAGGTGGTTTCTGGTTTCGGAGAGTTGCTTGATATTCCTGTCTCATTACAGTGCTCGGTTAAAACTTCCACCCTCAGGGTAGCACTCCATTTTCAGTTGTTGCCTTCACCTTTGGGGAAGTCTCTGCTGGTTTAAGGCCTGTTTCTGAAGGGAGACTTCACCTGTCACTCTGCTTCCTCATTAGCCAGAGGACAAGTTTTCTGGATGAAGTCCTTTCTTCTCAGGATCAAACAACCCAACCCTTGTTCCGTGCTTCCTTTGGGCTCAACCTCCAGTCCTCAGAAGCTCCTGACACCCTTCTCCCCACAACTGAAGAAAAGGCAAAAATGAAAAGAAAAAGTGCTTCTGTTACTGTGGCAACCACTGCCTGCCACGTCTTAGAGTCTTTTTGAAGTTGTTTTCCTAGTTGTGAGGGTGGATTTGTATAGTTATCCAATAGCTGGTAAATGCATATAACTGTTCTGATCCTCATTTGAGGGCTAGGCCTTGCTTCCTTTCTGAATCCTTTATTATAGCTTTTTGGTGCATGGATTCTCCCCTGCAGATACCTGGACTATTTCCCCAGCCATTGGCTACTAGAGCATTTCATTGTCTGTAGACCTGCAACTCCCTGTGTGTGAGGTGATGCATCAGCTTGTTAGGCACTCTCATTTGGAAAATTATGCTCTGGCAGACTTATGCATTGGCTGTAAATCTAAGATAGGGTGGTCTCTTCCAAAGTGAGAACTTAACAACACTTGATAGCTCACTTTGGGCCATGGTGCAAATGAAAATTCTATACTTGTCCTAACAAAGGTTGACCTATAAGCAGCTGTCAGGTACTGCTTTAATTTCTACCATTTGTGTGGGTGACGATTTTCAGAAGATTGTGGGAAAACACAGAACTGAGTGCAGGCAATGAAGGAGAGCACACCAATGGCTTCTAATGACATAATTAGGAATTTGAGGTCACTTCTTTTGGCTGGTTATTAAAGCAACAATCCTAAAAATTTTGAGGTCATGTGATTTCTGAATACCTTTTGTTTCAAGTAAGTAGACTTCTTACTCTACTATCAATACCTTTCCTGGAAAGTGCCTCTTTTTAGGGGAATCCCATTCTGTTTTTGTCAGGCTTCTACTAGACATCTCTTTCATATGGAAACTGCCTTTCTAGGGTCTATCATTGTGTCAGCCAAAATTCCCTGGGCAGCATGCAAACATCTGTGTTGTTGTCTTATAGCTGGAAGAGACAGTGGAAAGGAATAATGTGTGCATACAATGCAGAGAGGCGAGCCTCTAAGTAATGCTTAGATGAGATATTGACTTGTCAACTTACTCAGCAGACTCTTGAAGACTGGGTAACTTGTGGGGCATGCTGCTGGATACTGAGGACTTCACAGTTGGTATTGCTCTGGCTTAAGAGCTTCCAGCCTGTTCAGGGAAGAAAGTATACATACATAATACAGGGGGGACAAAAGTAGGTTTACAGACATTTATATGAAAAGTAATACAACAAATAATAACTAATAATATAAGAATAAATCCTGTGTTTTGTACATTCACAACTGTAGACCTCCTTTTGCCCTACCCTGTGCATATTTGAAGCCTACTCTATACCCTTCCCTGAGTCCAGTCTCTTCCTTATTTGGAAGCAACCACTAGCCTGATTTGAGGTTTTATCATTCCCAGGTCCATGTTTATATTTTTATCACACATGTATGTATACATAACTATGTATGATACTGTTCTGCATGCTTTTGAACTTTATGGAAGTAGTAACATGCTAATCAGTAACTTACTTTCTTTGCCTTTGAGTCTTATCCATGTAATTGTAATTCATAATTTTTGCTACGGTGTTATATTGAGTGAAAACTCCATTATTTATGCATGCCACCAGTTAATAAATCCTTAGCATGTTTCAGTTTTTTGCTGTAGCAAACTTGGTGAATTGACCCAGCTTTTCATGTGTCCCTGTATAAGAGTTTCTTCAGGTCTATTTATGTATTTGTTGAGTCATATGATCTGTGTTATTCACAGCCTTTCTAAATTTTGATCATTTAGTTGCTCTTCAAAGTGATATGCCAACTTGCTCTCCCACTAGTGTTGTATTTGAGTTTCAATTTTTTACAGGCTCCCTAACACTAGGTTATATTGTCATTTTTTAGTAGTTGCCTTTATGATATTGTCATAACTCCCTGAAATGTTTTCTTTTTCTCACACTTGTTTATTGTCTTTGCCCACTTACAGACTCAAAGAGGCTGTGCCTGCTGTCTGGTCCAATCTTGTTGGTTCCAAGACCACCAAATGATGGCAGCGGGGAGGGCCCTGGTTTGGGAGTGAAGAAGAACTTGCGAGGAGCCTTTAGAAGGGTTTTGCATGCTTTATTGGCAGTGACAAGGTTAACGATCACAGAGTGTACAGATGTTTCCACACCTGCTCTCCTGCTTCTGCAGCAGCTGGGCACTGGAGAATGCTGGCATTTCCATGCATGTTTTTTCCACTCTCCCACAACTAGTTCTTGAGGATAGAGAAGGTCTTGCTCATCTTTGCAATACCCAAAGCACCTGTATTTTATTTGTTTTTGGTGCTTGGGAAATATTTGTAGTGCGTGGTATATTCTGGGGAATCATCACACCCCTTTTCACTTTGTGATATTCAGTGGGGTTACTGATAAAAGATACGAACTTATTGTAGGCTGTTGATCCATGGCCAGAAGTTTCTCTAGAAGGACTGTAGAAACAAAAAGATTTTTCACCCCACAACTTACCTGCAGCTGGAGTCATTCAGCCCTGGCTGGTAGCACAGTAGATAAGGCGCAGGCCTGAGAACCCAAAGGTCACTGGTTTAATTCCCCAGCCAGGGCACATAACCAGGTTGCAAGCCAGGTCTCTAGCCAGGTCTGTGGCAGGTGAAAGGCAACCATATGTGATGCGTCTCTGCCTTTCTCCCTTCCTCTCTCTTTGGAAATAAAATATTAAAAAAAGGAAAGAAAGGAGTCATTCAAGCAATAAAACAATACCTCCAAAAACAATACCTCCAAAAGAGAAAAAGACAAAGGACATGAACAGAAATCTTACAAAAGGAAACATATATGTGCTACTATTTGTGACACTTCCAATTTAACTAATAGTCACAGTAAATGGAAGAGATACCATTTCTTCCTGTCATACCGACAAATGTAATGAAACTGAAATTTGGAGAGATTGATATGTTTTTAAAATTTTTATTTATTATTTTTCAGAGAGAAGGGAAGGGAGAGAGGCAGAGAGGGAGAGACATCAATGTATGATTGCCTTTCACCTGCCTCCAGCTACAGACCTGGCTGGAGACCTAGCTTGCAACCTGGTTATGTGCCCTGGCTGGGGAATCAAACCAGTGACCTTTGGGTTCTCAGGCCGGCGCCTTATCTACTGTGCTACCAGCCAGAGCTGAATGACTCCTTTCCACATTAACAATTTTAACACTCTTGTGCTGCCAATGTATTTGTCATATAAAACCTGTTTCTTAGAATGAATTTCCTGTCTGTGTGCCTCCAACTCATACTGTTTTTTCTGGAAGGATCTTTCTTCCTTTTTCCACCCTTCTCTTCCTCTTCCACTCCTAACTGGCTAACTCCTACTCATCCTTCATAGCTAAGTTTAAATGCCAGTGCCCTGGAGGTGACTATCCCATCCTGCCCCCCACCTCACATAAACTAACTCTCCCTTCACTATCCTTGTCCATATTTGCCTTCATGTTCCCTTTATGGCCCTTAGCACCTTTTGCAATTACATGCCTGTTTCATATCTTTATCCACCATTGCCATATAGACCCTGACTTCAAGGGCTGGGTTAGAATCTATATGGTAAATAAGGTGGTGAGTAAATTAAACAGCCAAGTGCTTCTCTTTGATCACTATTTTAATAAATCACACTTAAATTTAATTTGTATTTCATCAGTTGGTTTAAAGACTTTCATTTTGAAATCAAATTAATATTTGCTAAAGGGAAATGAATAAAAATGGAGCTATTTCAAATGGGTGGATGGTCAAGAGAGTGAGAATATGCATCTGGGAGTGAAACAGCTGTACATTTGGGAGTAAGTGTGGCCAGCTGCTCACCCTGTGCCAGGGATGCCACACCCTTTCTGGTTCATTTGCCCACGTGGGCTCTGGAGAAGTCCAAACAGCCCTGTGAGCATGTGTCTCAAGGTGGTGTGTCTAGTGGCAGTGCACATTTTACAGCTCTGTGAGGCACTTCTATGTTCACAGCAGGCTGTTTTCTAGAGAGCACTTGTGAATCTGATCTGATTATTAGGCTATTCTTGCACAGGGTAGGTGTGTTTTAAGGGGAACTTCATATTTACGGTGTGAAAATGAGAGATGGAAATCCTGGCCCACTCTGATTCTGCATCAAATATTTTGATAGCACAGCAATGGATTCCTTAGGGTGTTACAGCGGTGTGTGTATACATGTATGGGTGTGTACATATGTGTGTACATCTATGTGCACATGTGTGGTCAACTTTAATGCAAACCTGCTACTTTAACTGATTAGTTGGGGTTATTGACATGAATACTATAGACATAGCCCTGAAATGTACTATATTTCTCTGGGGGTTTGACTGTAGTAAATATTTATGTGTAGTTTCTTTTCTAGAATACAATTTTCTCAGATTAGTAGGAAAACAACAGCTGACTATTCTGAAAGATGAAGACGGGGGAGGCTGCTATCAATTATAGTGTTTAAAAGTATGGCTTTAGATGAAAGGATGACTGGTTATTTAATGTATCAGACAATATTGTGAGAAATTCTGGTTGACCACATCTGGGTGTGTTCCCCTTGACCCTGAGAAAAGAGAAGTGAGCCAGGAGTGATGTGGTTGGAACCGGTCCTTGGGCAGAGCGGGTGGGGCTGGATTGCGCAGAGCAGAGAGTGACACTGCTTGGATTGGTCCTTATTATCCAACATGGTATGTGAGGACGCTGCCTTAGTCCAGCTGTGTGCAAGGTCGCAGCACATGATCTTCAGTTGCGCCTTCAACTCAGCTTCTAAGAATGTGGCTTAAACTTTCAACTATTTCCAGGTTGTTGGCATCATCTATTTAGTACTTTCCTTTTAAGATTTATTTCAAAATGATTTTTTAAAAACAGCCATACTCTAAACATGCTGATAAGGACTTTTGCATTTGGTTGCGTTGACTCAGCACACAGATACAGTGCATGCTTCGAGTTTAGTGAATTACTGCTGGGGTTAGTTTATAATAATAAAAGTCTCGTTAATCATTTTGGCTACATTTACCTGTAGCTCAGAAGGAACTCTTCAGCCTCAGCCAAGATAGCCAATGGTAGTACCATCTGACTTGACCCTAAAGCATACAGATTCCTTGTTCCTTTAGATTTCTTAGTATCATACTTATCCAGTTAGTGAGTTCATATTTTAATATTCCTTTATTTCTCATTTTATTTAGTTACTAGATCAAAGACACCAGCTTTTTTTTTTTTTTTTTTTACTGCATGGGTTCTTATAATACCAGTGAAACCATTAGATCAGTATCTTTTATTATGATAGTGATTTTTCCCATGAGAATATTTGGTTTATGGGAGTTTATAAAACTTATGACTCAATAGCAGCGTGACCTTATCAGCCATATTTTGAAACATAACTTTTTTATCCACTCACCTACTGAGGGGTACTTGGGCTGTTTCCAGATCTTCACTATTATAAATAATGCTGCAATGAACATAAGGGTGTGTATATATATTTTCAAATTAGTGTTTTAGGTTTCTTCAGATGTATATCCAGAAGTGGAATCATTGGCTTATAAGGCAGTTCCATTTTTTAAGTTTTTGAAGAAACTCCATACTGCTTTCCACAGTGGCTGCACCACTATGAGAAAATGCTGGAGGCAGGTGAAAGGCAACTATACATTGATGTCTCTCTCCCTCTCTGCCTCTATCCTTTCCCCTCTCTCTAAAAATAATAAATAAAATCTCAAAAAAAAATTATCCAATTGGATTCTCTGCTGTTGTAGTTTTCAGAAATCTATACTATTTTTATTTTTATTTAAAAATTTTTAAAAAGATTTTATTTATTATTTTTGAGAGAGGGGAAGGGAGGGAGAAAGAGAGGAAGAGAGACATCAATGTACGGTTGCCTTTCACCTGCCTCCAGCTACAGACCTGGCTGGAGACCTGGCTTGCAACCTGGTTATGTGCTTTGGCTGGGAATCGAACCATCACCTTTGGGTTTGCAGGGTGGCACTTATCCACTGTGCTACCAGCCAGGACCCATACTATTTTTAAATGAACTTTCTTATTTCTCTTGTTGTATTTCTTTGATCTTTTTTGCAATGTTTTCTTGGCCAAAAGAGCAACTACAAACAATTGCTAATTCCCAGGTATGGCAAGTGGTGTGACTTGTCTTACTCAATTAATTAGACAAGTAGTTTTAGCTAACTTTAGCTAAAATTAGCTTTATTATCAGATTGTTGTAGCTTTAAAACTATGCTGTATGTTATGGACCATCTTCCTGGATCAGTGTTGCAGTTTTGAGGGAGATACACCGAGGCAGAGGCAGGTAGAAGGTAGTACCTTAGTGGCTGAAAACAATGACTGAATTGATTTCACTCACAAACCTGCAATTTGGTCAGAACTTGTACAGAGAGCTTGTGAGATAGCTTGTCCCTGATCCATTCAGCATCAGCTATATCAGCTCATAAGACTTGGGGCTAGAACTGTCTGAAGCTCACTTGCATGCATGTCTTATGGTTGAAGCTGGAGGTCTCTGCTGAGATCTTAGCTGGGACTGTCACGATAATCTACATGTGGCCTCTCCCTATGGCTTGTGCTTTCTTACAATATGGGACTGGGTTCCAGGGGCAAGGACAATACTCTGTTACTATGTGAGAAGAGGAGGCCAACCAGAACCCTGTCACTGATGTTAAAGCCATCAGAACTAGAGCATACAAGGGAAAGTACCACTTGGAAACTGGGCATAGCAAACCTAAAAATCCGGAATTCATGCATTGCTTAAATACAAAGAAACTATATGTATTCTCTCCAATAGGCATCATGCAACAAATCTGTTGAGTTTATTGAACACGTAGCTCTCAACTTACACAAGTTTTCTGAAATATTCCAGTCTCTCAATTGTTAATTAAGTTTATCTTGCTTTCATAGATTTATTGGCATTATTCTGCTTGTAGTCAATTTGATTATCTTGTTTTATAAGTATAGATTATTTGTTTGCTGGAGGACAGAATGAGACCTACAAGGGGATTGTGAATCTGAGATTTTTACTTCTATTACTTAGGGAGTTATGTGCATTTTAACCATGCCCATCGTACCACTGGTTTGAGAGGTGAAGTTATATTAATGAAAACTAACATTTATTGGGCACTTAATATGTTTCAGGAACTGGATGCTATGTCTATGGAAAGTTATATCAATGAATTCAACAAGTGTTTTCAAATCATCTAAGAGTTATTTCTGAAAGTCACTCAGATGCTAGTAGGAGATTTTTTGAAAAATCTTTAAAACACCACATTTCCCTCAAGGACTTTACAATTTAGTAAAGATATTAGAACAAGAACACGACTAGAATACAAGCCAAACAATGGCTAAATAAATGAATGAGAAAATATGCAATGGTGAACCTCAGAGAAAGGCAAGGACTATGTTTTGGAAACAGTAGGCAATTAGTTAACATTTATTATGCTGAAATTAAATCAGATTTCGAGTAGGTCTTGAGAAGCATCTGAGCAATAAAATAAAGGTAGGGGGACACTAATCACATATGTGAGGGGAAGAGCATATAGTCAGCCTGGATATGGGTCAGTTCAAAGTCAAGCCAAGACTGGAAAGGTGAGTTAAAGCCAGATTGCTAAGGATCTTTTATCCTGAAGATCAGGCTCAGGAAGTTGAACTTATCCTGAGACAATGGGCAGTAATTGACAGTTTCTGAGCAGTGTACCAGGGTGGAAGGAGTTCACTTGAACTGCATGAACTTTGAGGCATGCTGAGTCACTTAGTTGCTGTTTAACCAGTGTAAGTGGCTCCCTAAGCCTCATTCTCCTCAGTTTTAACGTGGGGGAGAAGAACACTGGCCTCATAAGGTTTTATAAGGAACAAAGAGCTATGATATGTAAAACTTCCAATGTAATGCTTTTATACTTTTATATCATATACTGTTTTGGTGGTGAAGATGATAGTAATGGCTGGCCTGGCCTCAGGACAGCAATTTTCAGGATGAGTTAAAGTTACAGAGGAAATACCAATGAGGGTGGGGTTAAGGAAAACAAAAGTTGTGTTTGGTATTTCTACGGAGGGGATTTAATAGAGGGAATTGGTTACAGGGGTGCATTAAAGCCTAAGAAGCCAAATGGAACATCTCAGAGATTAACAATGGAAGGCAGCTACCACTCCTTAGAGTTGAAGGGACGCGGAGGGAAGGTCATGCTACCTGAGCCCACAGACAAAGGCCACTCAGGGGAACTGTCGTGTGGGGGGAGGGGCTCACCCGTACAAGGTAGAGCTAAGGAGGGGAGGTGGTCACTCCTGGAGATGCCACATGAGGCAAAGCTGCCTGGCTGTCCCACTCCTCCTGCCCTGGTCTCATCACAGCCTCTCACTGACTGAACTTGCCTGGAAGACAGTTGTCATGAGAGCCTGGGAACTGGAAGTCTCCTTTGATATAAAGATGATAAGGGGTATGGGCAACAGGGAATGGATCTGAGAGCAAACAAATGACATTATCCTTGGCTGTTTTTGTGCTGTCCAATATAGGGGCCACTGGCTATATGTCCAATAATAGCTCTTTAAGATTTAAAATCAGTTTCTCAGTTACATTGGCTGTATTCCAGCTGCTCAGTGTCCCATGAATGGTCACACGAACATTTCCATCATTGTAGAAAGTTTTCTGGGACAGTGCTGTTCTATATGCTATCATGAAGGACGCATCAGGGTTGTACAAATGGAAAGGTGGATTCAGGTTTGAGAGGCAGTGAAGAAGATGAAGAGACCTTATAAAATAATGGGGGTGGGGTGGGATAAAGAGAAGACAGGTACTGAAATTTGTTTCTGTGGCAAATGCATCAGTAGTAGTTTTAGAAACAATAGGGAAACTAGGAGAAAAATCGGCTTTGAGAGGGGAGATACTTAGTTTGCTTTGGGCCCTGGTGGGTTTGAGGACCCAGTAAAGCAATATGTAGGAAGTGAGCTAGACAGTTGAGTCTTTAGATGTGGTTACAGATTGGGCTAGAAGTGTAAATTTGGAAGTTACTTCCATAGAAGTGATAGTTGAACTTTTGGAAAGAGTGCCAACACTAAGGATTTGTGACTTTGTTTCAGGGTATAAGTGCAGACAATGTAGACCATGTGGTCCATGCTTTGGCAGATCACAAGATAGTGCTTTCACCTGAAACTGTCAGTCATGCAGCCCAGATGCGTAGGATGGTCATCAGAGCCAGAACAGAAGTGACATTAGAAAAATGGTGCAGTCGGAGGTCTTGATGGAAATGAAAAGTTGACACATTAGGTAGGTGTGAGGTAGTGTTAAAAGTGAGAGGATAGCAGGGAAGCAGATGCTGCCATTAGAAAACCAGATGAGTTCAAGATCATTCAGGAGATGCTGCCGGGTAGGTTGTAGATGAGGCTTGAAGTGAGGCAGACATGGAATGGAGGAGACTTTCTCTTACAAAAAAAGAAATCTGAAGAACCAGGTCCCTTTAGAAGTTGAAACTGCTGTGGATTCATCCATTAAATATTTCTGAATGTTTGCTGTGTGTCCAGAACATGATATGCACTGGGCATAGCATGTTAGAGACGCAACCCCACCACTTCAAGGGCTGCATAGTCTGAACTAGACCAAGGATCTTCTGGGGAAGGGGAGACCTTGTTTAAAATGTGGGTGCTCACCCCCTCCAGAGATGTGGTGGTTGGAGGACAGAGGGACTGGAGGATGGGCTGAGACAGTAGAAGAGAGAGCAGAGGTGATGCTGGTCCTGAGGGGAGATTGTCACCATCCCATGCCTAAGCCACAAAGGCAAGAAGGAGACAGGAAAGTGACAAGAAGCAGGTTCTTGACTCATGTGAAGGCAGGAGGAATGCCCAAGAGGCAGGTTTTTGCTCCTGGAGGAGTTTACAGAACTAACCAGCCCTAAAATCATGTGTATCATTTTTCTACCATACTTTTGAGCTAATATTTAATAAAATGAAATATATCAGTCTACAGGGTAGATGTAAGGTGACTCAGTCATGGCATCTAAAAAATGAGATGGCTATCACTGTAGACGGATCATGAGGTCGTAGCTGTGGCTGGCAGGCGTGGTGGTCCTCCTGCAGTGGCTGTCAGTCTTGATGCCCTGCGAGCCCTGCTTGGTCAGAGCCCTTCCACCATATATTCCTGCTCAAGTCAGTCCTGGGCACGAGCGACCTGCTTTGGTCACTAGTGCCTCTGCCCGTCAGCCCTCTCTTGGTTCATTTGTGTGCTGTTATAAGTGGCCGAAAAGGTGTGTCCTCTTGGCTTTTCCTTTTGTAGATAAGACTTATTTCAGTTGTGACTGATGTTTAGAACCAAAGTGATATGCATGGTGACAGGGAAACGCCCGCTCAGATGAATTTCCTGCTGACCTCAGTTCCCCTAGGGCCTGTGTGGCCCTGCACATTGGCCATTTGGAAATTGCTTGACTTTTTGTTGTTGTTGCTGTTTTCAAACAAACAAGTCATTTCTGAGTGGCCTTCTTTTTCCTAATTCACTTCTATTTGTTCATGATGTAATAATCTGTTTTGATTTTAGTTTTGTGGAAATAGTAATAGCAAACATTTACATAGTGGACATGATATACCAGGCTCTTTTCTAAACACTAGGACCTCCTCAGCACTGCACATTCATTGAATCTTCACAAAAAAAAACATGAAGTAGACATTAGTGTTATCTCCAGTTTACAAATGAGGAAACTGAGGCAAAGGATGTTGAAGCACAGCAGCTAGGAAGTGAGTGAACGGGGTTTCAAGCCCTGGCAGTGGGGTTCCAGGACCCTCGCCTACGGCACACCCCTCACTCGCCACCTAGCAATGCGACCTGTGGTTTGTTGACCCTTACCTCTCTGACTGCTTAAAATGACCAGAGAGATTTTGCTTCATTTGATGTATAGTCTGAGCTGCACAATTTTTTTTTAAATCACCTTTTGCTTAAAAAAGACGAAGATAAAAAGCGTGAAAGAAAATAACAGGTGGTTTTTGAGAAGCTGAAGCTCTGTAGCTCCATTTCATTGTATTGGTACCTAATCACAAGAGCAAGAAAGTTCAGTCGTACCTTACAAACTCCCTTCAGCTGTGACAGACTTAGCACAACAGTGACAGACAGGGAAGGCAGACTTCACTGGGGTTGCCTTTGGGGCCTGATTTCTGTGAGGTTCTTGAAAGGCTGGCAATGACTTAAGGGCTGGGAGGCCCTGAACATAATCTAGACATTTTCTTTAAGAATCTTGAAAGCCATCAGCAAAACATTAGCCCATTAGCCCAAGTGGCATTTCCCCTCACATGCTGCCCCTTTGCTTTGCATGGAAATGATTACCTTAGTTTAAAAATATAAAGGAGAAAAGTCCTCAGGCATAAGGAAGATCCCAATACAATGAACATGTGCAGACCATGGCTCTGTAACAGGGCCTAGGCCATGATGGATTGTTCTGCATGACTGTCTAAATCAGTAGCGTGTTTTGGGACAGCTTGCAGAAGACCAGCTTCTTTAGCATTTTGGCCAGCATGCCAAGGGGGTTGCTGCTCTGGGTCTGTGCAATTCCCTTTGTATGATAATTAATTATAAAGGGAACTGTCAACCGGAGCATCTGGATGGAAAGACTGACTGGAAAGCATGCTGAACTTTGGGGTGCATGCAACACCAACATCTGGTCTGGGGACTCAGTGAGTTTCGGAAGGGGGCAAGCTGGCTGGCATCTGTGTAGTAGGGCCTAGAATGTTCTTTTCAAATTGTTTGTGCTGGTCCCAGTTGACTTGTATCCTGCAGGAGCTAAAAAGGCAACTGCAAAAAGAAGTCATTAGGTTCCATCTTTCTGGGGAAAAAAAAATCTTTGTTGGTAATTTACAGTTTGAGATGGGAGCTTCCATTGGTAATGTAACTTCTCATTTAGTCTGTAACTTCTCACGGATGAAAGCCCCTCTGTGGTAGATTATAATCCAGGAGAGGGTTCAAACAAAACAAACATTCTAACATCACAAAGGTAAAAAGATAGAAGAGAGGAAAAGAATCCCACAGGAATCATGAGAGTGCATTTGGCATAGTAAAAACAGAAGTAATGCAAACATAAACTTTACAAAAAGGCTTTGAATCACAGGGAAAAACATAAGTAACTCATCAGTTTGTGCTGGATGCATCTTGAAATTTTGAACTTTTGTACATAACATCAACTAAAAAGAATACAAGTTTTATACTAGTGACCCAAAACCACAAACTAATTTACTTTTATTAACATTAGAGTAAATACCAGTGTTTGCTGGCTTGTGGCTTGGATATGAAAAAAAAGAGGAAAAGTGTGTTTGGCTTTTCTTCCCCCCCCCCACCCCATCCCCCCAAAACTAATACAGCTGCAAAGGCACCATTTTACCTCACTTGTAATTGCCCGGAAATTTAAAATAGACCTTTTTTGCTTTTTCAGAGTTTATATTGAAATTCCATCTTTACGTGAAGTCAGTGAGCATAGATTTAATAGCACACACTGGCCTCTCCTGTGCAGTTTGTATTATGCGAAAAGCCAGAGCAATTTTGAGCACCAACCTGGCGTAACTCAATTCTCTTGGGATGAGGCCGCTTGGAGAACATCCAGGAACTTGAACCACCCGAATACTGAACCAAATACTGAGCAAGCTGAATGCTGTCTTGTGCTGCTACAACCATTTACCCCCTGGAAGGTCTCAAAGGAACTTACACATACAGAGTACGAGTTGAGGAAAATTCATACTATTTAATTTTTTTACTCTGAAGTTCTTTCCCAAAATCTCACAGGCCCTCTGAAGAGCTTGGGCAGGTTGACCCAAGTGTCAACTGTTTAAGATCGGGACACAATTGACTTTCTAGAGGTCACTTTTTCTTTTCATGATAAACCCACATTTACGTTATCAACCATAGCCTAAAGCCAAGACTTTATTACAGGTATCCCCACTTTTCAAAAGTTTGCGTTAGCCTGTTTTTATGAAAGACCTCCATTAGTGCCTGTTTTCACTAACTGAAAGAAATCCAAAGAGGATTTTGCTTTTACAGAAAGGGAGGGGTGGGGGCAAAAAGTGAAAAGAGCGCTCAGTGTGTTTGGTGGTGAGCTGTGGAAGGGGCCGGGCACCCTGGGCAGTGGGAGGGGTCCTGCAAAGCGCCCCCCACCCCCCCATCTCCGCAGCAGGCCGCCCACCTGGGCGATGGACTTGGTCTGTGAGCAACTGTGCGCATCCTGGCTCAGTTTGTGCTTCCCTCAGCAAGATGCTGAGGCCTCCTAAGCCAACTGCTTCTTCACTTGGGCCATTTCAGTTACAGAAGTTTTTGTAGGAACGCTCTACTTTTCAGTAGGGAGAAGGGGGAGTGGAACCTGCATCTGTTTTTAGGGCTCAGGCAGAGCAAGAGAAAACAAGAGAGGCTTCCTTTTCCCTTTGCTAGTAAATCTTTGATAAACGTCTAGAATCTAGGTCCTTGGGCATTTTGAATTGCTCAAAATCTGCCATTATTGTGTTCATTCTGGCATGGTTTTTGGTTAGGGGTCTACAGCCGAAGCATCCCAGGGCTGTTCCACGTCCACCCCCTACACACTCCTCTCCCAATCCTTTCTCTTCACAATGGAATCTTCCTGAAACACTAATCTGACCTGTTAACCCTTTTCCCAACTCTACCTAATATGGGTCCATGCTTCCGATCATTCCTGGGCTCAGCTGACCTGCCTTCCAGTGCCCCGCAAGACTTTGTGCCAGTCCTCGTTCAACCCTGCATGGCAGGGTCCCTCCCCAAGGCTGTGCCCGGGCCATCGCCTCTTCCTGGAAGGCCTGCCCCTCCCTCTTTCCTTCCTTACTCCTCCGTATTCTTCCCATCTCAGCCCAGGAGGCATGTTCATGAGTAGATCAAGATTTCTCATTCAAAGCTGTTTTAACACCATGTATTTTTTCTTCCTAGAACTTGCAGCAACTGTAATTTTACACCTGCGTATTTAACAGACTGTCTTCTCCCTTGTACAGGCCTTGTCACTGTACCTCTCATGTCTAGCATGTTGCCTTTCTCACAGTAGGCACACAAAGATGTTGCCAAATCAATGGATATTCTGCAGGGCAGCTCCACTCCTGGATCGCAGTGATCAGAAGCACATTCATCTACCTGCAGGCTTTAGAAATTCACAGTGGTGGCACCTCTCAACGCTGTTTTCTGAGATCTCAGCCTACTGTTTGGTGCACCTTCTATATATTTGAAGCCTCAAACTTCCAAACTTTTGCCTCATGGCACCTGGAACTAAGTTGAGCAGGCTACTCCCAATTGAGAGGGACTTCTCCGAGGCATTTTCCAGTGCTGCCTCCTGCTCATTTCCATGTTTTCATTGTCAGCAGAGTCCCTGAGTTTTCCTACCCCAGGGCTGCCATTTGTTTCTTCCTCTTTGGAACTCTGGAACCTGTGACCTAGTCTCCGGGGATGGGGTGGCGGGGGGTGCATCTCACCTGCCCCCACCTTTGCTTGCATCTGAGAAACCAGCTTGATGGGTTTCTGAACTGGTGGTGCTCTTGCTAGAGATTCTTGTCTGCTGCCAGCACACCCCAGAGGGCCAGAATGCCCTTGGCCAAATGATCCTTCTCCAAAGCTTGCCTTTCCTCCAACTTTGGACCCAAGGCCTTGAGTGAGAATCGCTTTCCTACTGACATAACCTTCTACGACCTCTTCTGCAGCCTGGGCAGTGATTCCTGTTCTTCCCAGCTCCTCGCCCGCTTTCCTCCATCAGCATTCTCTTTTAAAGAAGGACGGAAAATGCCCACCCAACTCTTAGATTGCTTTGTTCCCACCTGCATGTCACATGTGGAACTAGATCAGTATGTTTTCTTCCCTTTTTATTTTCTACCCCGTAGTTTGTTATTAACTCCAAAACTAGTGTTATATATGGACCCTACCCCCCTCTGCATTTGAGACTCTTTCCAAAGCCCATGTAGTAGTTTATTCCACTTCGAACATCTGAAGCCATTTTTCCCTATAGAGCAGAGATCAGCAAATTACGGTCCACTTCTTGGTTTTTATAAATAAAGTTTTATTGGAACACATCCATGCCTATTCTTTTATGTTTGTTTAAGGCAGAGTTGAATAGTGACCGAGGCAGTAGGGCTCACAAAGTCTAAAAGATTTACTTTTCTTCCTCTTACAGAAAACTTTTACAGACTTGCTCGAGATCAATGATCATCCACCCTTTCTGCAGATCACAATTACCCAAGAAGCTTAAAAAAACAAAGTCGCTGAGGAGGCCCTGCCCTGGAACAATTAAATGAGCGCCTCTGGCTGGGGCAGTCTTTCCAGTGATTGTGAAGTACGATCAGATTGAGGAGCACTGCTAATAGGTTCCCCTTTCTTCTTTCTTGATTACTTGATGAACTGTGCTTCTGGGGCCTCCCAAATTTATGATTCTTATCAAGGCTCAGAGACAGTTCAGTTGCTTATCCTTGGCAAGGACAGAGAATGAGTCCGGTGAGCCCCATGCTGCATGCCAGACTGAAAGCCACCAACCTGCACACTAAAGGTCACAGCAAATTCCCAAGATAATTTATTCAGAGGCAAACAATTCAGTCTTTTCTTTTTAGCCTTCTACATAGCTTTCTGGTTTGTCACTGGTCTCTTTGCCTTGTAACTTTGGACTCTTGGCTTCTTATAGAGTTCTTGTGCCATTGTTTTCAGAATATGCCTACTTTTACCATTAAATTCATCATCATCATTATTTTGAATTGTAGTAGAATACATATAACGCCAAATTAACCACTTTGACCATTTTTAAGTGTACAGTTCTGTGGCATTAGGTACATGCATAGTGTTGTGTCACCATCTCAGCCATCCACTTCCAGAGATATTTTCATCTTGCAGGACTGAAACTCTGTCCCCATGAAACAATACTCCCTATTGCCCTCTCCTCCTGACCCAGGGTAACCACCATTCTTCTTTCTGTCTCTATAAATTTGACTATTCTAGGGATTTCATGTAAGTGAAATCATATAGTATTTGTCCTTTTGTGACGGGCTTATTTCACTTTGCATTATGTCCTCAGTGTTCCTCCATTTTTAACATGGAACAGAACTTTTTTACTTTTTAAGGCTGAATAATATTTCATTGTATGTATATACCACATTTTATTTATCCAGTTATCTTTTGGTGGACACTTTTGGCTACTGTGAATAATGCTGTTATGAATGTGAGTGTGTAAGTACCTCTTCAAGTGTACTAAATTCTTTTTTAACTTGATGTATCTGATCCTGTCTATGGGGAATTTGGATCTGGTACATGGTCCTTATTATTCTCACATAAGAGGTGATGTTCCTGGAAGGTCAGTGGTCAATAAGCATTTTACATCTTAGAGCTCTACAAAAGAAATTGACAAGCAATATCATGTTTATGGGTACCATAGAACCCAGATGCCAAATAATGTTTAGCAGGGTCCATCACAGGACACCAGGTGGGTACCATTCATACAGTGTTACAAACCATACTCCAAAGATGGTGCTTACCTGGTGGTATCCAACATCTTCATAATCTCCATTTTTAAACATTGATTTTTCATGTGGTAAAAGTGATAGATGTTTAGGAGCCAGGTAGCCTAATATAGCAAACTTATAGGTCAAAGCTTACATGTTTGCTTTTATTCTTATAGGCCTAAAATGATTCTGGGCACAACTACAAAACCTCAAAAACTTTGAGAAGTAGAAGTTCTCTTTTTAATTTTAGGTTATTTGTTTATTAAAAATATTTTATTTATTATTTTTTAGAGAAGAGGAAGGGAGAGAGGCAGAGAGGGAGAGAGACATCAATGTATGGTTGCCTTTCACCTGCCTCCAGCCGTGGACCTGGCTGGAGACCTGGCTTGCAACCTAGTTATGTGCCCTGGCTAGGGAATCAAACCAGTGACCTTTGGGTTTGCAGGCCAGCACCTTATCCACTGTGCTACCAGCCAGGGCTAATTTTAGGTTTTTAAATTTAGGGGTTTTTTCTTCTTTCCTTCCTCCCCCCCACCTTCCCTCCCTTTCTTCCTCTGTTCCTTCCTTTCTTTATTTTGTAATTCATTTAGTAGAAAACTTGGACCTGATCTGATATGACTCTAGGTTATTCATTATTTTTATTTGTTCCCTTTGATGTGACATTTCAGACATTTTTCCACATAAATGTTATGCTTGATTACAGGGTACTTCCCTAGACCCCTTGGACGTGTTACATTATAAACAGCACATACATTTTATTGCCATTCTAAAGTCTAAGAAATTATAAATTCACAAATTTTGGGTAAGGCTTGTAGCCCTGCACTGTAAGGTATCTGTTTCCCTCTCATTCAGATAAGATCAAAGTTGGCAACCACACTCCAGCTAACTTTTGGAGTCTGTTTACTTTTATACACTGCCTGTTATCTGGCCAGTGGGGCACGTAGGTAGCAGTTCAGATTGCTACCTCGGGGCTTTTGTCTGTTGGGAATGTGCCTGAAGCTCATTTGTGGAGAGACTCTTATTTTTAAGAAGGTACGAATTTGTCATATTGCCCTAGTAAACCCAAGCCAGGGTATTTATCTTAGTGATTTTCAAACCCTTCTTCCCAAAAGACTCAGCAGAGGATCTGACCTCATTGCTCCAGTTAAATATAGTCAAATAGGCAGCTTTCACCATAACACTTACAAGAATGTCAAAGGCAATTTTATGGATCCTTTGCGCTGAGAACCATGAAACGTCTTAGGAGGTGGTGCATCTTGGAAGCTAGGCATTGATAATTTTAAATCCTCTCCCTCCCAACAACAATTGACATGAAGCCAACCACATTTGACGGACAATCATATACCTTTGTTAATTCTGCTGCTTCATCAGGAGAAATATGATCCTTTATATTACTCCCCAATGTACAAGTGTGGTCATAACTCAAAAATCATACTGTGCTCATTTATTTTCTGCCTCTTCTAAGTCAGTATACATATCTCGAGTCTTCAAAGTGTTGTTTCTCTGGAGTGTTCCACTCATTAATGACTCCCATGGACTTATGACATGAGAGATGACTCTAAATGTGGCTGCAGGCTATGCTGCCATCCTAGGTGGTTTTGCATAGTGTCCAAGGTATAGCTAGTTACATATATTTCAGGGAAGTTTTTCTTTTTCAATTTAATTTTATTGTTGTTGTATTACATCCATCCCCTTTTTACTCTCCTCTGTCCCCTTCCCCACCCACCCACTCCCCCACAAAGTCAATCTTCTTTTAGTTTTAATGCTCTTTTTTCAGGATAATATCATTGCTAGTTTTGAAAAACTGGCAAAAAAAAAATCTGGCTTTGAGTTTCCTTTGGCTTTCAGGTTTTAAGTTTCACAAAGAAGGTAGGCTCATCTTTAAGCACAGGTCCCAGGGCTTTGTGCTTATGGATAAAGACTGTAAAGCTTCAGACATGCCTGAAGGAGAGCCAAAGGGGATGAGGGAGGAGCAGACCATCAAATGGAGCCTACACTTAATTCACAACCCATTTACCCATTAGTTTTCCCCTTCACCTTTTTTTCCCCCTAAATCACCAGCATCATTCCACTTTTCTCATCTGCTACTAATGGCTTCTAAAATGCAGTCTGAAGAGAACCACCAATCTTCCCACCATCCAACCTAGCATCTACCCTACATCTGTCCCGTTTGACTTTGCCTTCCTTCTTTCATGGTTCATGATCTCTCTTCAGGGCCAGACCTTAATCTTGTGATCTGCATCCCCTCATGCATTCAAAGATGTACTCTTTGCCCCCTCAGTGGTCATCCCTCTCTTTTCTACATCATTGACTTAGCTTTCTCCAGGGGGAAAACCTTTAGTGTGTGCCCCTTTTAAACTACACAATCCATCTCTGTCTACTTTTCCATATCTGCTCATTCAAAGGTTGACAATGTTTTCCTTCCTTTTATCCACATGGTGCACTTGTACCCTCACCATTTTATAGAAGTTACTCATGTCAAAGTTACCTGTGTCCATCATTGCCCAAATCCAACAGACAGTCCATAATTCTTATCTTACATAACCTCTCAACATTACTGGCCCATTAACTACTCCTTCCCTCTTCAGACATTCTTTTCCCTTGGTGCCCGTAACATCCTCATTGGCCTCCTACCTCGTTAGTCTTTTCTTCTCATTCTCCTTTGCTGGAGCCTCTTCTTCCTTCCAACTTTTAATTGTTGGCTGGCCCAGGGTTCAGTCCTGGACCTATTAACTTGCATACTCTGTGGGTGATTTTATTTGGTGGTCTATATCCAAATATGTATCATTAGCTCTGTCCTTTCCTTTGAGCTCTAGTATGTCTGTTTCTCCAGGATATCACACAGTTATCTCAACCTTAGTAGGAATGAAATACAGCTCTTGATTTGTTTTCCTCAAAGTCAGTTCTCTTTAAGTCTTCCCTGTCTTAACAGCTGCACTACTACTATGTACCCTGTTTGGTCAGCAGTGCAAAGACAGAGGGGTGGGAATCAGAGGAAGAGGAAGCAGGAGCAAGGGCTTGGGTTGGAAAGATTTGTTCAAAAAGAAAGAGGCAGTTCTTGCTTAGAGGTAGAAAAAAAAAAAAAGTTGCTGAGATTAGGGAAGATTCTGGTAGCTCCCAAGATTTTAGAGAGTAATCTTTTTTTTTTTTTTTTTGCATCTGAAGATGCCAAACTTTTCAAAGCAAGGCATTGTTTTGAGAATCTCAATAGGAGACTAGTCAAGTCTGAGGGTTTGGGTTTGAGTTGTTAATAGGAATCTTGGAAGAGTCATTATGTGAAAAGTGACAGAAATTACAGAACAGCAATGGGTTGCTATTAACTCAGATTAAGAAACATGTTTTTGAGCTCCTACCATAGTTAAATCTAACCTCTAAGAAAAAATTATTTTTCTTTAGAAGGTGCTAATCACATTGTGGTGAAGCGAAACAGCCATGCATTGTGACTCCAGGCAAGATGAAGCTTTATTTTAGAAGCTGACTCACTTGGAACTGGTTTTTAATAAATGTTCTAGGATGGTGAAAATACATGGGTGGAACAATGCTTAATATTTCAAAGCGAGAACTTGAAAATCTATTTCTGCTTCTTAGTAATAGGATCTCTGAGGTTTCAGAATTATTTTCAAACTGGTTTACTGGTTCTTGAAGGCCCTGCCATTAAGGTCTGTGGAACAGGTGAGGATTTACATGTAATTGCTTTCACACCTGGCATTTGCTGGAAATTGTTCTGGGAATTACTTAGTCACATAGTTAAGAAATATCTAGTGTTTATCTTATTAGAGACTGTAGTAGCCAAAAGGCTTGATTTGACCTTATCTATGGCTCAGAGCTACTTGTTAAAATCCCTAACTGCGACATCCCTCAATTAAATTGCAAATCTAAACCACACGTGTGTCTCTGTGTCAAAGCAGCCTATGGTTTGTGTTTATGGCATTGATCCCAGCCTGTGCTTGTGTTCTCGGAGCTTCCCTTAGCTTTGCACGCATTCCCCCTTGCTCCCTGCCCATCAGAGCTCATCCCACCTGTTCATCCCACTCCCGCTCACGTTGCTTCCTGTCTCTGAACATTCATACACAAGTCAGTGCACTTGCCATTTTTCCTTCCCTAAGTTTACTACGAACTATATGTCTTATCTGGTTTGTCTTTCAGACTTCTTTATGGTTTAAAATAATCTCCAGAGAAGGCAAGTCTCCATGACTCCACTTTTTTTTTTTTTTTTTCAAAAGAAGCAATAAAAATGCATGTTGTTGTTTTAATACTTGTTTTCTAATTTTTAAATTGAAGCATCTTATTAAAATTATTGAAAGTACCTGGTGATCCAGCATGGTAAAGGCCGAACAACATGTGTGTGGACCTACTGGCCCCCCAGGCCAGGAGTAACCAGCTCTGCAGAAAGCCAGCGTTTCCTAGTGCCTGTTTCCCTGAACCCTGGCGCACCCACCAGAGACTCACCTCGAAAACAGGTCTTGGTTAGACACCCTGGGAAGAACTAGTTTATCCCTTACTGGAGGACCTCAGTGCACAGTGGCATGTTATTGGCTCTGAGTAGCTTAAAGTTGAAAGTAAAAAAAAAAACAAAAACCATACACCATATATTTAAAAAAAAACATTCTCCAAACTTACTTGACCATGGAGTCTGTTTTCTACATCACATCTCAACATCCTGTGGAACTAGGAGTCTGTGGGACACTTTGGGAAATGCTTCTGGATTTCCTCTCTTGGGTGGGCCAGAGTAAATGTGAAGGGCAATTCCCATGAAGTGATAACTTAATCCCCGAAGGACATAATGGGAAGAACAAGTATTGTCTTTGCATTTCCACTCCTCCCAATGACTCAGTAAATTCTGGGTTGAGTGAATCTTTGAGGGACCTGCCATCACCCAGAGTGGGAAGAGGAAATGTGTGGCTCGTTTATTGCCTGTTCCTTGAGATTTGGGGCTGCTTCTTTGTCCTTCCTTAGGTTTGTCATTGTGTGCAATGGCATATCCTGTACCCATCACCACCAACATGTGGCATAATGGATGAGGCTGGAGAGACTGAGGCAGCAGGTGTCCTAGCAATTAAAACAAAACAAAATGAAATACAGCAAAAAAGAGCAGAGCTGTTGATTGTTGTGAACAACATTAGTCTTTCTACTCTTCCTTTTGCAAACAACCAACAGCTCTCTGTGTCAATCAGTGGTAAAATAGCAACTGGTGTACTTTGCTAGTCTGTGCATTTATACCTCCTGAGCAGTGTAGTCTACACTCTTGTTTGAATAGTTTGCGTCCTTATGTTGGAAGTGGGCTGCATTTTCTTCTTGTCCTCTAAAAGGCTACTATAACCTGGTTAATTGCCTGCAAACTTAGTTAAAAGTTTTATCACTGCAGACTAGAATGAATCAGGGACAGTTTTAAGATTTGCTGTACCCAATTCTTGGCTCTCCTCTAAGGGGAGGAGGAAGAAATATGTGTTCAGATTGGGGATTAGAGAGGGCACAAGCTTTAGAGAACCTGAGCATATTCCATAGCTAGGGAATATTTACTTTGAGAGAACAAAAGTAACGTTTTCAGATTTGATTTTTAAGAGCTTGAGAAAAGCCTATTCTTTATTGTTACTGCTCCAGTTTTCAGGAATTTAGTAAAGACCTTTTGCTTCCTTAGCCAGGAAATTGGAAAAGGCACTCTGAAAGCATCACAGGTGAATATCATCATACTAGCTATGCCTGTCTGTAAAATGTTGATTATTTATGAATGCAAGCACATGAAAGTTTAGAAGCATTGAAATGTTTACATAGCTACATGCTTTGTTTTTCAATGATTATTTGATAAATTCTCCCTGTCATGGATATTTAGAAACTGTAATATACTTGAAAAACTGCATTTAGGCTGTTAGTCTCATAATGCACAGCAATTCCTCACTTCATACATAGATTCTGCCGCTCTAAGGAAAACAACATATAGTGAAACCAATTTTACCATAGGCTGATTGATAGAAATCAGAGTGAAGTACTATGGCATGTCATCCATGTTAGCTAATTGATCTGAATACCTATGGCATGTCATCAACGTTATAATGAAATGACATTGAACAACACAAGACACAATATTATTCAAAGACCTGATGTATATGTAGAACAGATTGCAAGTCTGCAGTGGTATTTTGCAACCAGGTATTTATGGCTCGGGAGAGAAGTCTGTGCCCATCTCCTCCTCCTTCTGTGTTTAGTGACACCTGGGTGAGCTTGAAATCACCAGTGGTGGCAGTTTTAATACCACAAAGAGTGTCAGATGATACACATCAGGGCTCCGCTCCCTCCTTTAGTGAGAACCAGTTGTTATGCATTTATCGAAACCTTTGGTTCTACTCCATCTTGAAAGGTGATTTCATTATAAAGGCTTTAAAATATATATAACCAAGGACCTATTAGACATAGCACTGGTTCTGACAACAACACAGGTACCTTTTCAACCTTTTTCTTTTCTTCCTCTCCCCTACATTTTCATTAATAAAGTGTTTCAAGATGATGCGTGGGCAGAAGAAGGATCTGTTGTTGGTTTTATTTTGTTTTTGGAGTAATGTGGCTCTTACCTATTAGGCTTATAAAGACTAGCTTTTCTGCTTTTTCATTCTCTGTGGTCCCGGGTACACTGTCCTTTGTAGCACTCTGAAGATTGGACTCCTTCCTTGTATGTGCCTAGCGTATTATTTATGCAGGGAGGGGTAAAGAAGCTAAGTATTCGATACAAGGCTGAGCAAGGTTCTCGCCGGTCAAAGCCAAGATGGCAGCCACTTCCTCAGTGTTTGTGTGTGTAGCTGGGGGGCCAGCTTGGGGGGAGGGCAGCTACCACACTGCAGCATCAGCGAGGCTCAGTGAGTGGCATTTCAGTGCACTGAGATTACCACTGCTGCTTTCATTACTGACCAGCAGAAAAAAACAGAGGAATATACGTAGGGAGTTGTGACATGCCTGTTGGCCTTAATGAGACATTGTTAAGAAAAGCCGATAGGTATTTCCATAACTCCCCCTTAAGGGATATTTAGTTTTCATTCCATAGAGGGTCAAGTTGTATGTAGGATTATTTTAATTGGACTCTTTGGATATTTATGATGATTTTTAAAATAGATAAAAGTCCAGTGACATCACAAAGAAGGTTAATATTTCTCCCCCCTTGTACTGAGTGGATTGATAATCAATGTACAGACATTTTGATATATTTCTGGATTTGGAAGGTTATTTTCTATTCCACAGTTTAAGGAAAAGACACATGGAAAAGAGAGGTGGCTTAGGCAGTGGGAATCAGATTTTTATTTACAATTCAACTGTAATTGTAATAGGAGGAAAATCAGCAGGGACACAGATGTATTTAGGCAGCATAGCATACTGGTTACAAACGTAGGAGGTCAGGAGCCAGACTGTCCCCCTTAGAGTCCTGGCTCTGCCACCTACTAGCTCTATGAAACTGGGCAAATTACTTAATGGTCTATAGTTCAGTTTATCTGGTTACCAGGGATAGTAATTGTACTTGTATCAGGGCCTCTGACAGCCCACTAAGCACCTTTGCATAAGCTCAGAGACATCTAAGAATGGGCTTTACGGGCACAGGTACAGAGAGAGGCTTTGTGTGAATTAGGGAAATGTGGCTCTTTCTTTAGGAGAGTTTTCACGGTTTGACAAAGGGAGCTCAGGCTGGCTTTTAGCCACAACTTGTCTCCTCAACTGGGGCCGGTGTCCAGGGCGCACTCTGTGTGACCAGCCATGGTAGCAGGACTACCACGTTGGGGAGCTGAAGAGTAAATGAGTCAATTAAGGTTCGATAATGATGCTGTCCTATTAGCATCAGAGTTTCACAGTGAGAGGCTAGGGTGGAAAGGGGGTGGAAAGAGTCTGCAGACTTGTGCGGAGCGATCTCAGGCTTAGAGATGTGAAGTGATTCGCTGGATGCCCTTTGTTCTTAGCAGAACTGTGACTAGAACCCAGTTATCTTGACTTTTGGCCTCTTGCCAGTCCCGACAAGGTGTCACTAGACAACTGTGTGATTCAAACAAAAGAACTGTTGATAGAAGATGGGGGTGAGGGGCACTGTGGCCATTCCCAGTCCCTACCTAGAGCCACTGAAATGACAAACTCTCCGAAGATGATAGCTCGCTTAGACCATAGGCTTCTGGGTCCAATAATCAAATGTTTGTTTTAAAATTTACTAGGCAGTGGGCATGTGTGGATCTCAGTCACCATTTGAATAGAAGACCTTAAGAATAATATTAGATGCAAGTGGAAGTGTATTTCTGTTACACTTGAATGAAAAACCTTTTAAAAGTGTTTTCTTCCACAAAGTCTTTTCTGAGTAAAATGGAAATGGCTTTAGTTACTAATGAGAGAAAAAAGTAAAGTTGAGTCATGACAGAAGTTAACCTGTATATTCACTTCCCTCCCTTCAAAATATTTGTCACTGTAAAATATAACATAGTTACAGAAAATCACATAAAACAAATATATAGCTTAGTTTACTATTTAAGGTGACCAGTTTTGGAATCACTGTATCAAGAAGCAGATCCAGAGGTAAAATTTGGCCACCCAGGAACCCTATCCTGGGCCAATCATAATTCCTTCTCTTTTTCTGAAAGTCACTCTCCTTGTATTAATGTTGATCACTTCCTTGTTTTTCTTCCTGGTTGTGTTGCCAAAGTCATACCAACTTTTGAAAGGATAGGCTGTCTGAAATGTCATTGTTCTATCTGTAGTATGAGCATTTCACCATGGTTTATTTTTGTTTGGTAATCTAATAACTTGTTTGGGTGAATTCTGGTAGTTTTCTAATATGACTTGGATGCTTTTTTAAATGTCAATTATTGGCGAAGTACAGTGGTTTTGTGGTTATTTTGGATTCTTAGCTAAAAATTATTCAGTTATTTGAATATCAAATGGTGAAATTGATCAGTTCTTAAGACAAGTTTTACAGTTGTCACTGGATTGTTACTTGGCAATGTCTCTAGTTCTAATTCTTTGTCCAAAATCAGGAAGCCAAGTGGCTTGACCCTTTCTTTCTTCTCACCCTCGGTGCTAACGTCAGGCTGATCTGATGGCTGGCTAGTGCCATTTGTGTGGAGTAAGCAGTTGAGGGAATGGGTTGAATATAAATAAAATGATCAATAGTTAACTGGTAAGTGACCATCATCAGTGAAAACAAATATGAGCAAATGCTCCTAGAAATAAATGAGGAGGAAGTGGATAAGTTGACTTGAGTACTTTATCTGGATTGCCAAATGACTTTCAGCCCTAGCCACAGACAAAGTTTTATTATGACTGTTTTGAAATACTTAAAAGGAGGGAAGGATGGAAAGAAGGAAAGAAGGAAGGGAAGGAGGGAAGGAGGGAAGAAGTAATTGAATCAAGTCCATATACCTACCACCTAGTTTCAATAATTGTTAACATTTTCTATATTTACTTCTTACACACACATACATATACACACACATTCACATGTGCCCCTAGTATTTTTGCAACCACTTAAAAATAAATTACAGACATCAGACCCCTTTCCTTCTAAATACTTGGGTGCATATTTACAAAAAACATTCTGCATAACCATCATGTCATTGTCACTTTTAATAAAGTGAAGCCTTAATATTATCACACGACCAGTGTGTATTCAGATTCTGCAATTGTACACAAAATGTCACCTGTAAAGCTTCTTTTAAACTAAGATTTTATTAAGGAGCATCCAATGAAGTTGGTTATATCTCTTTTTTAAATTATATTTTATTGATTATGTTATTACAGGTGTCCCAATTTTTCCCCATTTGCCCGCCTCCACCCAGCATCCCCTACTCCCTCAGGCAATCCCCACATCTTTGTTCATGTCCACGGGACATGCATATAAGTTCTTTGGTTTCTCCATATCCTTTATTGTACTTTACATTGCCATGGCTGTTCTGTAACTACCAATGTGTGCTTTTTAATCCCTTCACCTTTTCACCTTTCCCTCCAATCCCCACCCCGCACCTGACTGCCATCAACCTGTTCTCCAATCTGTCATCCTGTTTCTATTCTGCTTGTTTCTTTTTTTTAAAATTTTATTGTTGTTGTATTACATCCATCCCCTTTTTGCTCCCCTCTGTTCCCCTCCCCACCCACCCATTTCCCCCAAAGTCTGCTTGTTTCTTAGTTTGTTTTTCAGAGTCAATTGTTGATAGATATGTATTTATTGCCATTTTATTGTTCATAGTTTTGAGCTTCTTTTTCTTAAATAAGTCCAACCAAGTTCATATAATAATGGTTTGGTGATGATGAACTCCTTTTCCTTTTTCTTACCTGAGAAGCTCTTTATATGCCCTTTAATTCTAAGTGATAGCTTTGCTGGGTAGAGCAATCTTGGCTGTAGGTCCTTGCTTTTCATGACTGGCTATTACTTTGCCAGTCTCCTCTATCTTGAAAATATTTTTTTGGAGAAATTAGCTGACACTTTCATGGGAACTCTTGTAGGTAATTACTTGCTTTTCTCTTGATGCTTTTATGACTGTCTCTTTATCTAACCTTTGGCATTTTGATTATGATGTATCTTGGTGTGAGCTTCTTTGCATCCATCTTGTTTGGGGCTCTGTGCTTCTTGGACTTGTATGTCTTTTTCTTTCACCAAATTAGGGAAAGTTTTTTCATTATTTTTTCAAATTGATTCCCAATTTCTTGTTCTTTCTCTTCTCCTTCTAGCACCCCTATGATACAAATGTTGGCATGCTTGAAGTTATCCCAGAGGCTCCTTATGCTGTCCTTGTTCTTTTGGATTCTTTTTGCTTCCTGCTGATTGTTTTTTGCTTCCTTATGTTCCAAATATTTGATTGAATTCTCAGCTTCATTTACTCTACTGTTGCTTCACTGTATATTGTTCTTTATTTCAATTAGTGTGTTCTTTGTTTCTGACTGGGTCTTTTTTGTGCTGTTGAGGTCTTTATTAAGTTCATTGAACATCCTTATAACCAGTGTTTTGAACTTTGCATCTGAAATATTGCTTGTTTCCATTTTTTAGTTCTTTTCCTGAAGTCTTGATCTGTTCTTTCATTTGGGACCTGTTTCTTTGACTCCTCATTTTGGCAGTCTCTCTATGTTTATTTCTATGTGTTAGGTAGAGCTGCTATGAATCCCTGTCTCGGTAGTATGGCCTGATGTATTAGGTGTCCGGTGGGGTCCCATAATCTCCCCTGTCACCTAAGCTGGGTACTTGAAGTATGCCCTTTATGTGGGCTGAATACACCCTCCTCTCATAGTTGAGCCTTGATTGCTGTTGGCAGTTCAGTGGGAGGGATTTCCCCAGGCTGTCAGCTGCAAAGACTGGCTGTGACCACTGAACTCTTCCCTCTATGGAGGGTCAACTGTGCTGGGGCCCATTTCACAGAGCAGGGTTTAGTTTAGCAGGGCTAGACCCACTTGTGTTCTCTCTGGGGCCACTTGGCATAAGCTATAAAGCTGTCTGTAGCTGGATGCTACTTGTGCTGGGCTTGGAGGTGCCCTAGTGAGGCCAGGCTGTGGACCAAGGGCAGCTATTGCTAGTGCCAGTGAACAGAGTACAGAGGCTCACTGAAGCCAGCTGCTGCTTGTTTGAGAGGATTCAGGAAGCTCAGAAGCATGGGCCAAGACAAGTCATTCATATAGATAAGCCACTGTTAACCATTTGGGTGGGCCGGTAAGTTGGGTGGGGTGGAGTGGCAGGAAATCACCAGGGAGGGTGGAACAGTGTGAGCCAGGCTGATGGAGTTTCAGACGTGGTGTCCGCCATGCTCGTGACTCTGTGCGGGGAGGGCTCAGAAGAGGAGCAACGGTCTCTGGCAGTGGTTCTGCCTGGGAGAAAGCTGTCCTCCAGCCGTCATCCTGATGGCAGACACTTCAGTTCCTCCCTGTGTGCCACTGTGCCTTTCAAGCTGCTGCTCCAGTGCTGGACCTCAGAGGGAGCGAGTCTGAGTAAGTCTGTCGGTTCTTTAAGAGGAATTTCCTAGGAATCGAGCAGTTTCTTTCACTGATTCAATTATCAGTGGTTTTCACAGACAGAAGCCATGGTGACTCATCTTCCTGGCACTGGAACCCTGGGTGGGGGCAGGGGCTTGTGTGGGGCTGGGACCCCTCACTCCTGAGATGTTCCTCCTGCTTTTTATCCACCATGTATGGGTATGAGACCAGCCCATTCAGTGTCTCCATGTCTCCATCCCACCTGCCACTCTGGATGGATGTAGTTTCTTCATGAATTCTATGGTTGCGGGACCTCCATTCAATTCTACTTCTACTGGTTGTGAATGACGATTGTTCTGTAGTTCAGCTGTAATTTAGATGTGGTTGCGTGAGGAGGTGAGTCGTGTTTACCTTGGCCACCATGTTAGAGACGTGGACAAAATCACGGCCCCCAGGGTTGGAGGACAGTGGCACCACCAGCTTCTGCATCACTCATCTGAAGGGAGGCTGTTCCAGGCACCAGCAAGCGAAGGCAGGTCCTGAGGAGGGAGTGGGTGCAGCAGGCGTGTTCTCCTCGCCCCCAGCCGCCTGTGTCCCCTGGGGGAGCGTGCAGGTTCTCCCTTGCTGTTGCATCTTAAGTCTCTTATTTTAGAATAGCAACTCGCCCCCTTTTGTTACGACATGGGTATTTTGAAGGCCAATTTTCTTAAAAAACGTGTCATTCTGAAGATGCACAATTGTCTCCTCATGGTCTCATTTAACCTGGACCGTGTAGGATTTTTTTTTTTTTTTTGAAGACTAATTGGCTTATTTAATTTATTTTTTTAAAGATTTTATTTCATTATTTTTAGAAGGAGGGGAAGGGAGAGAGGCAGAGAGGGAGAGAGACATCAATGTATGGTTGCTTTTCACCTGCCTCCAGCCACAGACCTGACTGGAGACCTGGTTTGCAACCTTGTTATGTGCCCTGGCTGGGGAATCGAACCTTCGACCTTTGAGTTCACAGGCCGGCATCTTATCCACTGTGCTACCAGCCAGGGCTATGTGTAGGATTTTGTACCAGCACTCACAGACTCAGCTCCATGGTTGCAGCAACAGGCTGACCTCATCTCTACTCCCTTTCTCTTGAGCAGCAGTTCCAAAGAAAAATTGCAACCATGAAGCTTGGGGGGAGAGGTAATAGATATTCCAGTCAGTAGTGAATGTCCTATTAGATGTTTCCACTCATGATTCCTAACTGATAACAACCGCATAAAACCAACTCCTACTACCAGCTTCTAAAGACGAATGGGCCGGCTTGGAGAAATGAAGCCATTTGTCCGGTGTCACGTAGCTCCTCAGCATCAGACTTAAAATGTGGATGCAGATTGGCCTAATTCAAAGGTTTTATATCTCACCGTGCTGAGGACTAGGTGACAGTCACATATACCGAGTTGCCAAAAGTAGCCCGGAACTAAAGTGTTTACGGAGCTACATGATACCCAGGTAAAAATCCTGGGTATCGGGAGACGTGGCTGGTACAGGTCTCGGCCCCTTGAGTTGGAGAAAAGGCACATAGCTCAGCCCTACTCCACCGGCTCTCCTGTCAGTTGCTAACACTTCATGCTGTGCCACAGCTCCCTTGGCGTGTTGTCTGACTGTCACTGCAGCTGTCCCTTTGTAAGGCAGGAGCAGCTTGCGGATGTGCCAGTTCCTGCTAAGCCCACTCACGTGCTGCTGGGCTGACCCGTGTCTGTGTCGAGAGTGTAGGACAGCAGGATCAGAGGGCTGACTGCTCCCAGGGTGCCTCTGAGCCTTGCCGGGACTCTTAATTAGATTTTGGTTTTGTTTTTTTTTTAATGGAGTCTGTCAATGGTGGCTATAAACAGCACCTTCTGGTTTTCTGATGACAGGATGAAAATACAAATGGATTCTGCAGATTGCATTCCATTATCCTCACTATTAAGCACTCAGAGCTAGTGCTGGAGAGGCTCATGGTCTGATAACGTTGATTCAGAAACCTCAGGCCTGGACTTCTGTGCTGTTTCTTTGCCAAGCCGAGCTGAATAGATGTAAGGAGTGGTTATTGTTAAACAGAGAGAGTGTGGCGGTAGAAGTGTCTCTAGAAGATGTGTCTTCTGTAGGGAGTGCTGCAGGGGCAATGAAGCACCGGTGTGGCTGAAGCGAGACTTGGCTTTAGCCTTCCTGGCTGATAGCTAGCTGCATGACCTTGAGCAAGTCCCTTAATGTGCAGGACATTCTTTATCTTGTCTGTCAAATGAAGAGTTTGTGAATTACTTGGACTTATCCCTGTGTCGTGAGAAGGGGCATGAGAGGGATCTGTAGACAGATTCCTGGATGCTGCGTAGCAGATGGCTCGTGCAGGGACCGGAGTGGAAGCAGGGCGACCATGCGGTCGGATGCTGCAGTTATCCCATGAGAGGTGATAGGGGCCTGGGTTACTGTGGTCGTGGAGACAGGAGACAGGGCAGATCTCAACTGCATATGGGAGGGAGGAGCATTGCTCTTGATGGTTTGAGTGCCTCTCTGTGTGGTTGGGGATGGAGATGGCGATGCCCTTCATTGGTCTGAAGAAGACCAGGGAAGTAGAGCAACAGGTTGGGTCAAGGGACAGACATCATGAGTTTTGTTTTGCTATCAAATGCGAAATATTTAGTAGGTACCCAAATGGAGATGTTGAGTAAGAAATTGGATTGCAGGGAAGAAGGATCAGAGCCAGGTTTTTAAAATGTGTGAGTTACTATATGAAAGATATTAAAAGGCAAGTGATTTAAGTTCATAAAAATGTATGAGTTATCATATATGAGACATTGAGGGGTAAAGGGCTACCTGGGGGAGGGGAATGTGTGGTTGGGGAGAGAGCAAGGGCAACATGAAGAAAGGAGAGAAGAGAACCCTGTTTTACACTAGAAAACAAGTGAGGGGAAAGCAGCTAAAGCAGGTGGGAAAGGAGAGCTTATTGAATGAGGTCAGAGGAAAGCCCAGAGGGGAGTGGGAGAGGCCTGGGAGAGGCTAGTGATTGAAAAGGAGGGAGTGGCTGATGCCCTGCTGCAGCGGGACCTGCATTCAGGTCGGAGGAGAAATTGTCTTTTAGGTTAGGCCTATGGCCATACTGGAACTCAGGAGGAGAACTAGTGAAGCCTAGCGCCCGGGGAGGAAATGGCTACAGAGAGCATCGGAAAGTGAAAAATAAAGGATGAAATCTATGACAGCTCTAGCATGGTTGCCAATCCCGACTGAAATTTTCTAAGCTGTTACTCTGGTCACGTACTGTGGGAACGGCCTGACAAGCACCAGTTCATTTACACGCAAACCTGGGGTAGCTAGTTACCGTTTTGTAAGCAGGGAAGAGGAGGGTTGTTAGAAGTTTACTAATCCATGTATCATTTAGCTGATGCTGGTGGATCTCAGAGCCAGAAGCACAGGTCTCCACTCTTCACCCTTTAAGAACTTTCGGTAAATTCAAAGACAATAGTTTGTAGGTGCTGAGTATGAAGATGAGGGTGATGAGTACAGGGTACTCACGGAGGGAGTTTGGGCTGTGAAAGGAAGGATAGAGGTTACAGGGGCTGGATTGGATTAGGGTTTGTGGAAAAGAAGGGCCTCGTTATCCTACCAGTAGGGAGATGAAGGATGCTATGAACCGAGAGGTAAGGCTATGATAAAGGCAGCCTCTGGATAGAGGAAAGAGAAAGTGTATTTTTTTGCTTTTGAGCTGGCAGGAAAAAATGAAAAGATAGGTGTAGATATGGTCCATAGAGCGATGTGTGCAGAGCTGGGTGTGGTGGTGCTAACGGAGAGTCAGGCCAGATGGTCTCAGTCTCACTGTGCTCCCAACAGTGAGGTCACTGGCTGTCATATGGGGTGGGAAAGCCCAGGAGGAAGTCACTGTGAGCACCAAGCAAAAGCCGGTCTGAGACTGTCTCTTTAGACATGGGGTAATAGTAAAAAATGGGGAGAATGAGCAGAAGAATCCTTCTCCTACCCTCATCTCTGGGAAACCTGCTTTGTTTCACTGTCAAGTACCAGCCGTAGTTCTGCCGCACAGGGTCTTCATTGTCCGGGCTGTGCCCATTTGGCACTTCATTTCCTACCACCCCCTGGTCCCTCCCTGCCTGCGCCCTGTGCCCAGCCCTTAGAACTTTTCCTCTTTGCTCAAAGAAACCTTTGTATATATAGGTCTTTGTGTCTGCCGGGGGTGCCCTACTTTATCTCCTTCCTTTGGGGAATCCCTTCTTGTCCTTCAGAACCAACTCAGATGTCAGCCTCTCAGAGGCTTTCCGGACTAGCCTGGGTGGAGAGTTCCTTCCTTTGCCTGGAGGCTGCACAGAATTTAGGAGCACAGACTCTGCAGTCCCACCAGCCGGGGATAAGTCCAGCCTCTGCTATTTGCTATTTCCTTGGTGTCCTTACACAAGTTACTTCACCTCTTTGTGGCCAGGTTTCCTTGGATATAATAATCATTGGATCCACCTCATTGGGTTGTTATGAGGATTAAATAAATGAAAAAGTGGTGAGCATTTAGAACAGAGAGGGCACATGGCAGTTGGTATACGAATGTGGACTGTTAATCATTCAACTATTTCTTCAGTCATGCAATTTGCGTTAATTGGCTCCTCCATGCCCCTGGAGATCTCTGTCCGTATTTCTCTATCAACATCTATTGTATTATAATAGTTTATCTTTTCTCTGGATTTTGGGTTCCAATCCACAAGCCTACTGGGCAGGCTCCACATCTTGTTATTTTGGTTTTACACCTATCACACTGCCTGGCATGAAATTGGTATTTGGTAGGTGATTGATTGGTTAATTGCTAATTCTGGCTCGGATACATATGATTTATAACTGTTCGCAAAAAGTTTCAACAGAATCTTGATTTGATTTTTCTAGCAACCCCAAGAAAAGAATAGAGATAGCAATGAGTTTATTTTCAATAAATGTGAAAATTAAGAGCAATTCAATTCTGCTTTATTTTACAATTTAGGTATAAAATATGCAGAAATGTTCTTGTTAAATAAGTTAAGTATGATCAGGAGATGAATGAGCATAATGAAACACAAATACTCATCTCCAGTGAATTAAAGAGGTGTGATATTCATTTACTTTTTATAGGAGGAAAACACAACCTTCTGAAAGTGTACCTGTTGTACAATTGAGAGAAAATATTCATGTGTCTCAAAAGTTAAGTAAAAAATATACTAACTTTTGTATTTTTTTCTCAGTTGCTCTATCCAGGGACCAGTATTTTGTCAGCCTAGAGAACCACCTCTTAAGATCATCATAACAATTTTCCCAAAATTTATATAGTTAAAATCTTCTTTAGGCCTTCAGTTTATTAGACTGTGGTGTGTCCATCAGACTGCATTTCAAAAAAGAAAGAAAGAAAGAAAGAAAGAAAGAAAGAAAGAAAGAAAGAAAGAAACTGAAGCTTAATGAAAACATCTGAAATACAATTTGTTTAAATGGTAATAATCAGGCTGAGAGTGGTTCTTGGCAGTCTTTGCTTGTTCATAGCAATTATATAATAACACAGAAACAAAATACTTAATGAAGTATAGCATTGTGATGTACAATGTGTTACACTATAAACACATCATAAAGATGTTATCATAAATTGTGTAGTTTTCTTCATTAGACTTTTTTTATTAGTCCTTCATATTTCAGTTATTTGAATGGTTCAGAGCAGTGTCATTAACACAGACAAACTCAGAAACATAATAACCTTTTAGTTCTATGTGAAGAAAATCAAAACACAGATGAGTTTACTCAGTAATTACTTGCATAAAATAGTGTGGTAACACATAATGTCCTCCTGCTTCGGCTTTTGGTTTAATTGTTAAGCTATGTGAAATCTGGTTTATCATTTTTTTCCCTTTAAAATCATCAAGGTTTTGATAAGTCATCCATTCATTGAGTGTTCTAATCTGTCACTTACATGTCCCTTCAACAAACACGTTGGTTAGTCATGAAAGGGAATTAACCCTAAGCTGTAAAGCAGGAGAAGAAAATTGGATATTGACACTCCTGAAAGGCACAGGGCACATTCGGTGGCACAATTGCTACCATAGGTATTTCTGAGGATCCCCTTGAATGGTGAGAAATATGCAAGTTCATTACGCCGCCCTTCAAATCACAGCTTTATCGAGTAGTCTTGTCCATGCACACCAGTTAGTTTTGTGGTGTTTTGTTGTTGTTGTTTGGGTTTTGCTTGCTTGTTTTTGTGTTGAATACCTTTAGGGAACTGCAGGAGCTTCGGCTTTTGCTGAGTGAGACAGAAAGGCATTGGGTGAGGGCTTTTGAGTGGAGTGGCGGCAAGATCTAACTTTACAGGATTACCCTGGCTGCTGTGTTGAGAATGGATAGGAGGGAGGCTAGGGGAGAAGCAGTGAGGCCAGTGAAGAAATGCTTATCTAGGTGTGAGATGAGGAGTTAGGCACTAGGATAGAGGCAGTGAGAAATGAATGGTTGGGCTCTGGCCAAATTCGGAAGCGAGAATCAACAGGATTTGATGGCGTATATGCATGGAATAGATCAGGGTCAAGCATGACTAAGCAGAACAATTCCAAGGATAGAATTGCAAGCATTAATTGATTAGATGCAGGAGGACCAGCAAGGTGTGAAGAGCAGAATTGGGGGAGTGACCAAGTGCTCCTGACATTTCATGCTGCCCTTCCCTGGTAGCCCCCGTGTGCTCCTGAACCTGGGCTCTCTCCCCACCCACCCCAAGACCCAGGTTATGGATAGGGAGAGAGACCTAAGTCAGAGGTCCCTGCCTCAGTTCTTATCTTACTTGCAAGAGAATAATTCAGGTGAGAGACAAACATGTATAGTGGAAATGAGATAGCAAGTTTATTTATGAAACATAAAAGCCCGGAGTTGCAAGCAGACACCTGGCTAGTCTAAATGCCCCACATATAGAGGAAAGAAAGTTGTTAGTAAGTTTGTTCTATACCCTTGAGCGGAGGCTACAAGTGGGTACCTATCTAATCTAAGTACGCTGACTATTGGGGTTCAGGGGGTATATACCTTACTCAGCTTCTAGGTCCCCACTGTACCCTTCTAAATCTTGGGGATAATGTACAGCTACGAAGACTTCCTGTCTCTGTTAGTAAATGCCCTTTGTGTCAGTTAGTAATATTGTTAACAGAGGCCTGCTTTCCCAGCACAGAATAATTTCAAGGACCCCCCCGTCTCCTCCTGTGCTGTTTTGCTCATAATGCTTGGAACACCCAGCAACCTTACCAAATGGAGCTCAGAATTGCCGAGTTTATTGGTGAGACATGTGTCCCTCTGCTTCCAGCCTCCTGTACTATGTTCTTTGTTAGGCTGTAATGGTGAAGTCCTGCCTTTATTCCCCCTCTGACCACGCATTCCTAGCTACTACCTCACAAATTTATTGCCACAAACTTATTTATAATATTTTTTTGTTATCTTTTTAATGTTTTTGGAATGTGAAATGATGTCATCTCTGTCATTCCTGATGTTGATAATATGTGTCTTTTTCTTTTTGGCTAAAAACCAAAGGTTATCAATTTTATTACCTAATGGTTTACCAATCTGGCTAAAGAGTTATCATTTTATTGCTCTCAAAGAAACGGCTTTTGGTACCATTGATTTTCCTATGTACTGATTTCAACTCTGATATAAAGTGATCTTTTTTCCTTTTGGGGCTTAATTTACTTAAGGTGGAAGCAAAATTCACTGATTTAAGATCTTTTCTAATATATGTGTTTTATGTTATATACATTTTCCCCAAATACCACTTTAGTGTATTTCGATATATTTTTATATTGCCATATTCTTTCACTATAGAATACATTCTAATTTCTTTTGGTTCCTTTTTTAATCAAAGGGTTGTACAGAATTGTTACTTAGTTTAAAATTATTTGTGGATTGTTCCAGAGGTATTTCTATTTTTAGTTTCTGATTTAATTCCATTGTGGTTGGTTAGATAAAACACTTTATGAACTGAATTATTTTACATTTGTGGAGACTTGTTTTCTAATGCAGAAATTGATCTCTTTCAAAAAATGTTCATTGTGAGCTTAAAAAGAAAAATGTGTATTCTGCTGTTATAGGTTGGAGTGTTCTAGAAATGTCAATTAAATAAACTTGGTTGATAGTGTTGTTCAACACTTCTTTATCCTTATTGGTTTTCTGTCTGCTTATTTCATCTGTTTTCAAAGAGAGATATTAAGTCTTTGACTCTAGTTGTGAATTTATCTATTTCTCCTTACAAGTCCATCTATTTTGGCTTATATATTTTGAAGCTTTTGATTTTCTGCCTACTTATTCTATTGGTTTTCAAAAAGAGATATTAAATCTTTGACTCTAGTTGTGAGTTTGTTTATTTCTCCTTACAAGTCCATCTATTTTGGCTTACATGTTATGAAGCATTTTTTAAAAAGTAGGTACAAAAATGTTTAAGATTGTGTGTCTTCCTGATGAGCTAAACCCTTTGTCATTATGAAATTACTTTCTCTATCCCTGAATTATTTTTTGTTATAAAAGTTCCTTTGTCTGACATTAATGTAACTACTCAACTTTCTTTTGATTAGTGTTAGTTAGCATGGTATATCTTATTCTATTCTCTTATTTTTAACCTATTTCTATCTTTATATTTAAAGTGTATTTCTTGTAAGTATCACATTGTTAGATCTTGCTTTTATAATCCAATCTGGCATCCTTTGACTTTTAATTGGGGATATTTGGGCCATTTACATTTAATACACTTACTGATATGGTTAGGTTTAACTATACAGCATTGCTATTTCCTTTCTACTTATTCCATTTATTCTGTATCCCTTTTCCATTTTTTTTCTTTTTGCCTTTTTAAATTGTTAGTATTTTATGATTTCTTTTCATCTCTTTTCTTGGTTTATTAACTGTAACTTTTAAAAATTTTGCTGATTAAGAGGTTGCCTTAGAGGTTATAGTATGCATATTTATATGGCATTTTTGTAGATGATCACAAAAGCTTTATTGAATGAACAAACAAATCCCTGGAGCCTAGGTCAAAGGGCTGCCAAGAGGCATCAGGATTGGCCCTCAGTCCTGTTCTGTCAAAGTTTACTTTTTCCCAGATTTTATTTTCCTCTTCTACCTCATGTGACTGTGGGTATTAGCTTTAATACTTCTGTCTTGATATTAGAGTCTCAAGGTTAGGGGTCTGTCTTTTTTTTCCTCCTGCCCTCTTAACATTTTAACAGATACTTCATCCTTACATGGTGTTTCCTGCAGGCTCTTTTGAAAGTATAGGGATGAAAGAGTCTGTGGCCTTGACTTATCATGGCCAAACCCCAAAAGTAGCATCCTTATCAGGAAGAACAGATTTTTAAAAAAGGTAATAGGTAGGAAAAAACCTTCAAAGAAATGGTCTAAATTAACGATGAGCTGATCTGAGCAAAACTACACATGGAAAGGAAATTCAGAGCTGATTTTTCCCATTCTTAAAATGCCACCAGTTATTCCAAGGCTCTTAAGTACATATATGTAAATACATAAAAATATATCATCTCTGTGCTGATTAAAAAAACCAAAATTTATGCTCTTTTTTTTTTTTTTTCTTTTCCAGCAAGTAACGGGCAGGAGCTTTGGTGACAAAGATTTTCGGACAGGGTTAGAAAACGGAATCCTTCTCTGCGAGTGAGTATAGTCTTATACTTACTTTTTATTGGTAAAAAATGATCAATGCTATTCAATTGGTAGGTTAAACTTCCAGTGTTTTGTTTTGAATTTAATTGGGTTGAATCTGAAATTTTACAAAATGTCACTGGGCCAAGTGGCGGGGGAGTCTGTGGTCCGTAGGGAGCGGGGGTGGGGGGCACTGTGGCAGTTTCAGACCAGAGAGAGGAAAGACTGGTAGCTGCTGTTCAGCTCCAACCTGCTTCCCCCAGGTAAGCAGGCAGGCCCAGGGAGCTGGAAGGATGTGCACTGAATTGGGGTGAAAGTAGCAGCTTTTCTCTCCTTGTCCTACCCCCCCAATATCAGCAGCTTGTGCCAGATGCAAACAGTGCTTCTATTTACTCACAAGCATGCCAGGTAATGTCCCTCACTGGGCCTGCTTCCCTGAACCAGTTTTGTATACTTATTCTGTGCTGTGGGCCAAATTCAAGTATGAATAATAACTGCAGTGTTTAATGTTTACGTCTTCAACCTGGGCTTTGTCATAGAGTGCCGCTGTGATGATGGGTTCAGGAGCTTTCTGTGAAGTGGTTCTGGGCACAAAATAAACCAGAACCTTCATACTTAGAGGCGGCTAGACATAAACATCAAAGCAGGATTTCACATTTGGAGTTTATTTAATAGGTTCTGTAATTTCTGGTTTTTTTTTTACATTTCTTTTTGGTTTTTAATTAATTTATTGTTGTATTACATTTTTCCCATTTCCCCTCCACTGTGGTTCATCTTTTACTGAAGTGAAATGTATAGACGTGAAATCCACAGCTCAGAAATTTACAATCTGATGGGTTTTGAAAATGGGGCCCATGTATGTTACCTACACACTGATCAAGATATGGAACAGAAAGTGCCCCCGTGTCCTTTCCTAGTCATTTTCCACCACCTGTAGAGAGCACTGTTCTGATTTCTATCATCATAACATCTGTTTTATCTTTTGTTGAACTTCATGGCAGTGCAATCACATAGAATGCACTCTCATTTCAGCGACTCTCAGAATGCTGTTTGGGACCCACCCACTGAAGTGGCTGGAAGAGCTTGGGTTTTGCAGCCTGAGAACTAGATAGTCAGGATCCTATTTCACCCCTTAAGTAAAGTAACCTCCTCTAGTCTTTTTCCCCCTCTCTAAAATGATAGAAACTTTATCCCTATTGCCTATTCAATACACTTTTTTTGTGAATTTCAACAAGATTCTTTGGATCAAGTGTTCTAAAAATTCCATTTGTATACTGATGTTGATTATTATGTAGTGTCTTTCAGCACATTTCAGGTTCCACCCCCCACCCCATTCCCACTTAGCCTCCGCCCACCAGCCACACACCTGGAGTAGTGTAAGGCCCCCGCCTGGCCAGTTTGGTCTCTGGAGACAAGTCTCAGAAAATGCACCTGCTAATCTCAGTCTGCAGCAGCCCCATAGGCTCACGTCAAACCTAGCCCATCCCTGACCAAAAGGAGAGGGAAAATCTCCTTTTTGAGAGAAGTTTACATCCCTGCTAGCTAATTCCATGCCTTCCTTCTTATGAAGTCTTCTCCTACTTATGTCCTTCACCAGATCTTTTCTCTTTATTCAATCTAAGTCGGAGCTCATCTCATAGGTGAGCCATGATTGGTTTCGCATCCCACTGGAGATAAACCCAAACAGCCTCCTAACACTTCCCTGCTTCTCCAATGATTCTGGGCTTTGCCCTCTTCCAGTGACAATGGACTAGCCAGAATATGATCTAACTTATGCCCCTCCGGCTTTCTTAATCTGTGGAAGTGGGTCTCTGATACTAATTTTTGTTTACCTAACATTTGCGCCAATGATTCTTATAGGCTGCTTTTCCTCTACAGTCCAGTGAATAAATCTATCAGGGATAATACCTGACTTTGGATTGAGTAGGCTCATCTGAAGACAAGGCTCTTGATCTAAAGACATTTGCACACGCAGGATTTGATTTTTGCCTAGTAGATGTTGAGTTAGGGGAGGGATTCTCTTGTGTGTGCAATGCCACTATCCATTGGCCCTTAGCAAGCGCGTTAATGAATGTTAGGGCTGTACCAGAGTGGAGAGATCGGGTTTAAATCCAGGCCATGATGAGGAATAGTATGGTTAGACACCGTGGAGGCACAGATTATAGCAGAGGTCTCTTTAAATAAAGCGCTTGGACAGCAGACAGCCTAGTGATGAAACTGAGAGAGCTATCCAATACAGGACGTAGACACATGTTACTGTCGTGGTAGGCAGGATACAACCCAAGATTAGTGAGAAGCCGGATGAAATCAAAATTGTAAGCGCAGGACCCACAGAGCAATGAGACACAGAAACATGACCCAGGAGCTGCATGCACTGAAGGTTGGTAACAATGGAGGAAGATTTTCCCTCTCCTTTTTTGGTCGGGGAATGACTGGGTTTCATCTGAGCCATATTGGGCTGCTGCAGATGGAGGTTGGCAGGTGTATTTTCTGGGATTTGTCTCCAGAGACCAATCTGACCAGGGCGGTGGGGTGCTTGCACTGCCCCAGGTGTGAAGCTGGTTGGTGGCAGGGGCCAGATGGCAGGAAACTCAACTTGGAGGCTCTCAGGAAAGGAGGGTTCCCAGACACTGGGTCCATGCAGGTTTTAAACACCTGCCTTTGGAATGTAGAGTACACTTGAAACCTATATAATTTTGTTAACCGTCATTTCAGTAAATTCAGTATTTTTTTTAAAAAACAATGCTTAAGGCTGTGCCATTCTCCAGAACCCAAGTTTCATGGATGCTGGTGATTAAGGAGTTCTAATTCATAGTCACCACTCCTGTGGCCACATTTAAAAATATAGGGCCCCAGCTGAAAATCTTTCTTTTGTTCAACAAAGTGCATCTCCTTTGTCTGAGTTGGATCAGCTCGAACTATTGGGGGCATCTGTGGAGGAACACCATGCCCTTTGTTCACTAAAAATGTCCTGAGTTTTTAATGAGCCTGGGATAAACTTGTAGTTCTCATCAAACTAAAGAACACTTTCTAGCCCTGGCTGGTGGCACAGGGGATAAGGCACCGGCCTGCGAACCCAAAGGTCGCTGGTTTGATTCCCAGCCAGGGCACATAACCAGGTTGCAAGCTAGGTCTCCAGCAAGGTCCATAGCTGGAAGCAGGTGAAAGGCAACTATACATTGATGTCTCTCTCCCTCTCTGCCTCTCTCCCTTCCCCTGTCTCCAAAAATAAAATCTTTAAAAAAAGGGGGGAAAAAAAGAGCACTTTCTGGGCCTGGGCCCTGTTTTCCTTCTTACCAGCCTGGTTCTAACCCACCCACAGCCTCTGAGGGCTGTTACCATACCCATTTTACAGTGGAAGCAGCTGAGGTACACAAGGTTACCTAACTTGGCTAAGGTTATGCGGGTAAGAAAGGTATTTGACTGCAGAAGTCTCATTTCTTAGCTTTTGCTATTCCCCACTGGGATTTTAATGGGAGAGAAAAACAAGAGGTTGGGGGATAGTGTTGGAATGGAATTGGTGGCAGAAAACCTAGAGTATGAGGAAAAGGACACTATAGAGGATAAGTGCTGGGTCTCATTGGGTTGCTGGTCTTGGGAAATGTAAGCATTAAGGGCCTGGGTGTCCTTCTTAAGAAGGCAAGTCCAGTAGGAGTGAGGGCATGAGAGGTCAGGAAGCCATGATCAGTGGATGGTGTAGGTTTCAGTGTTCTTAGATGGAGGCATCAAAACTAGGTGGAAACAATGAGAGTGGTGGACCGGTACTAAAAAAAAAGACTATGGCAGGAGAGAGGAAAGACTGGCACCTACAGGCAGCATGGTAGATGGGAACAAACTAGGCTCCAAATCATCCTGGGAGCTCTGTTGCTTGGCCTGTGAAGTGCAAAGCATAGGCCTTGTGCACAGTAATACATAGGCATAAATGCAAAACTTGCAGTAGTAGTAAGTATAAAAGAGTGCATATGCCAAAGAGAATTGTGGTGGGTGCATTTTTTCTGTAATCATCTCTCTTCCTCTGTTACTTTGGCCAAGCGTGTATAGTTGAAGTTTGAGAGGTTAATGCTCAAATAACGTGAGTGCTTCACTGAGCATTCAAGATCTGGGGTCAACCTGTGGCAAAGCTGCAAACCTGTGACAATTGTCATGCTGTTAGAAATGTTAATTGAATAGTGCATTGTGTCCTGAAGGACTTCAGGGTTCAAAAAGAAGGCTACAAAAACAAAACCCCATTCCCTGAGGAAGCCCTTTCCCTTACAGCTTCCCTGATGAGAGTCATCCACTTCCCTGCACCCAGATCAGCCTTTGGAAATCATTCCAGAAAGGGACCTTCTGACTTGCTTTCCGATGACTTTATTAGTTAGACACAGCTCTATGAAATTCCGTCTGTATCAGAGGTTGGCAGGTCTGACCCTTGGTCTGTTTTTGTACTGTACTTCCTTCTTGCGAAGAATGGCCTTTACATTTTTAAATGGTTGTAAATAAAACAAAACAAGAGTTTGTATATGGATCATAGAGCCTGTTTATTATCTAGTGTTTTACAAAAAAGTTGGCCAGCCTGTAAGTACTACGGAGTTAACTTTAGATGTAAATTGTTTATCCCCACAAAGTAAAGTAATTGAGTTTGAGCAGTGCAAAAATGCTATCTGGGTAAATCAATAATTTTTTTACAAAAGAGTTTCTCAGGCGTTTCTTTATAATTCCATCCCCACCTCCTTAGCCCTGACTTTTTACTTTGAAATTTTCATACTTATTAAAAAAAGATTGTAAGAATAATGTAAAATTACCCGTATACCCTGCAACTAAATACAATTATCATTTTACCATACTTGCTATATATATATAGCAAGTTTTATATATATATATATATATATATATATATATATATATATATAACAAAAGCCAGTGAATATCCTTTAATGAGAGAGCATAGTGGAAAGTGAATGGATTTGAGGAACCTTAGGTTGAATTCTATGAAAATGTTGTATTAGTCAGAAAATGTGATTTTATATGGTTCAACCTTGTGGACAGTCCAGAACTTGGATTTGCCTCCTGTATGTCCTTACACAAGTTACCTAGCCTCCCTGAACAGTTTCCTCTTCTGTAAAAACAGATATAACTGGACCTAATTCATAGGGGTGTTCTGGGGATTAAATGAATTAAAAATACATATAAAACTCTTTGTTTCGTGCTTGAAACCCAGCAGACACTCAGATGTTAGCTTTCTCCCCTCTGTCTATGAAACAGGGAAGTTACTGCCTCTTACAGTCCCTGCAAGATCCCAGTGAGAGAATATTACAAGGCGCTCAGCAGTGTCTGGCCCTGGTTGGCACCCCGATCGCTCGCTATTCTCATTATTATTGTTGGAAGCAGGCCCAAGGCCAATCACGAATATGAAATAGTCAACGGAACTCAACGTCACTGCGTACCCATCAGCTCTCTGCCTAGGGCAGCCGACAAGCTACAGACAGGATGAGCGAGTTGAGGTTTTCCTTTCTGGCTTCTCTTGCCCAGCCTGTGATCAAAAACTGGGCAAGAAAGTTTGGGTCCCTTACAGACTTGATCATCTGTACGTAATGAGCTTTGGCTGGTGGAGCTGGAGGCCTTGAGGGGTTGTTTTGAAAACAGTGACCTTGACCTTTCTGGTGATGTCATTTCCTCCTGCTCTCTCCAGTCTGCTGCAGTTTTGTTTTGTTTTTTGTTTGAGAAGTTGTTCCAGAACACTCCAGGCAGAGTGGGCTCCTGTCTGACTTCTGAGTACCTCTACACCTCTACTGCTGGCACTTAACTTCAGCTCTTTGTTCCCTCTCCCCTCCCCTCTCCCTTTCCCCTTCTCTCTCTCTCTCTCTCTCACTCACATACACTTTTACATAAAGAGTGGACCCATCCTTGAAAACTTGGAGGTCAAGGGCTGGAAGTACCTGCTTTCTTTATGTGAAAGATGCTTCGTGACAATACTATCTTCTTTGGAGGCATAGAGGTGAACTTAGGGGCTGGTTCTGCGGACATGTTTTCATGGAGCGTGGGATCTGAGTATGTTACTCTGCAAATAAGTGACCAATAACGAATGCCTTAGAGGGTTTTTGTCTGAGGTCTTCTGTTACTGAAATGATTTTCTGAAGATAAGAAATCTGTTGGCAAACACTTGTTTATATCATCGCTGATGAATGAGCTGCTTATTCTAAGGAAGGTTTGTCTTGGATTCTTGTCCGGATTTCAGCATAAGATGTGGTGTGCACAGATATGTACAAGTCTCTAGGACAGGCTGAGAGTGGATGGTGTTGCTTTCCATGGAGACATTTTGTCATTTGGAGGAGGATTTGTTGGATAGCGACCATGTTCTGCACAACCCCAGGTTAGACACCGAGGGCCATAGAAAGGAAGTACACGGCTTGGTCCCTGATCTTCAAGAGTTTCGTAATGTGCTCAGGGATTGAACATACACACAAAGCAGTTGTTATGGTGCCAACCTGTGTATGAATAAATGCAAAAGTGACCAAGATTTAATTGCCAGAATTTAATAAGTTAAGGGGAGAACTTTATAGTTTGGGAGACAGTAATTGGGGAAATGTTACATCAGGTGAATTTGACATTAGATAAAAATAAAGTAAGGGTGAGAGAAAGGTATCCTGACCAGGCACACAAGCAGGAGGAGAGATTTGGGGTGAGAATGCCATGTTTAGCATATTGTACATGCATAAGATCTGCTTGACAGTGTGGGGAGGGCTTCTTTCCCTTTAATCAATTAATCTTTAAAAAAACTCACTTAGAAGTGTGCTAAGTTACTAGAGTGACTAGTACACTACAATGAAGTCATGTAACAGCAGTGCCCTGATCAGATCTGGAATCCAAAGTCTTACGCCACATGTGTTGTAAACTTCCAAAGAGGACATATGGATGGCCAATAAACATACGAGAAGATGCTCAATGTCACTAATCATCATATAAATACAAATTAAAACTATAATGAGATATTGTTTCTCACCTGTCAGAATGGCCATCATCAATACATCAATAAACAACAAGTGTTGACAAGAAGATGGAGAAAAGGGAAGCCTGGTGCACTGTTGGTGGGAGTGAAGACTGGTGCAACTGTTATGGAAAAATGGAGGTTCCTTAAAAAATTAAAAATGGCACTGCCTTAGACCCAGCAGTTCTGTTTTTGGGAATATATTTAAAGAAGCCAAAAACACTAATTTGAAAGAATATATGCACCCTTGTGTTCATTGCAGTGTTACTTACAGTAGGTGAGATTTTGAAGCAGCCTGGTTGCCCTTCAGTAGATGGGTAGATAAAAAAGCTGTGGTACATTTGCCTAGTGGAATACTACGATGCCATGAAAAGGAAGGAAATATTACTTTTTGCAACAGCATGGATGAACCTGGAGAGTATTATGCTAAGTGAAATAAACCAGTCAGAGAGATAATACCATATGATTTCGCTTATATGTGGAATCTAATGAACAAAATTAACAAACAAGATAGAAACAAACTTATAGGTGCAGATAGATGAAGGGATTAAGCAAAACAAAACAAAACAAAAACTGTATAGACAGACAATAGTATGGTGATTACCAGAGGGAAAGGGGGATGAGGGAGGTAAGAGAGAGTAAAAGCGGGATAAAAGATAGAAGGAGACTTGACTTTGGGTGATGAATACACAATACAATATACAGATGATGTATTATAGAACCGTATACCTAAGCCTATATAATTTTATGAACCAATGTCACCCTAATAAATTTGATATAAAATTAATTTAATTTAATTTAAAAACAATAAAACAAGGTCTTAGTTTGAGAAAGTCTCAACCTGGGTGAGAGGTGAAAGAGAAGAGCATGAAGAGTTATCTGGGAGAGGAGAAGAAACAGGAAGTGTGACGTGATGGAAACCAAGGGATCTAGGTAGAGTTTTGAGAAGCTAGAGGTCGCCTGTGCTTCAAGGCCCTGGTAGAGGAGGGTACCAGAGACGGGGCACCAGAGACCTTAATAGCCATCCCAAGGAACTGCCAGTCAACCGATCATGACTTAACCTAATTGTTTTAGGTCTGACTCATGCATTTGCATCATTTCAACAGGCTGTTGTTAGGAGGACTTATCTAACATAAACTACACAATGCAATATTTTCCTTAACTGTTGAAAAAGGAATGAGATTATTCTGACCCAATGTCTTGTAGCTTGTATTCAAATGAGACTATTTTGGGAGTGAACCGGGAAATTAACCAGCTGAGTGAGATGCTGGAACAAGAAATGAAATCTGGGACTTGTCCTTGACTAACTGGGCTGGATGGCCACCGCAGTTGCTGGTGACTCCAGACTGGTGCCTTTGAGTGAGCATTGCTTTGTTCAGTATTTACAAACCCATCCTTCATTTAATCCTCTCGGCAACCCTGGTGGGTGAACCACCTGCATCGTACCTTCCCCCCAATCTTGGCAGATGATTAGGTGGAGACCCAGGGTGGTAGGTAAATCCCGGTGTGTCTAGAGCTCTTTGTTGAGGGCTCTTTCTCTAACCCAGAGGCTCACTCAAATCTCAGCAAACTTGGGTCCTTTTGCTTACTGATTTTGGCCTTAGCAGGCTGCTAAGAATTTGATAGGCCTTCTATGTAGGATTCTCCCTTGTCTTTCTGCCAAATCACAATTGGCCTCCCTGACTTGGCCTGACTCCAGCTCTTCGGCACCAAGGCTCATTAAGCTTTTAAGTTCAAGTGAGGACATTTCAACCCACTCTTTTTTAAAAGAGATCTCCAGTGAAAGGCTGCTTTTTGTTTAAAGATTGGCCTGGCTTAGGTGGGAATTTAGGCAAGAACTGAGGATCCTATCCTCCACAGCCTTCTGTTAGGAAAGATGAAAACAGATGAGGAACATGGACGATGAATTGGTGGGACACAGAATGAGCAGAATGGACTCCCAGTGTTGCCTTGAAAAAATCCTCACCAAATGAACAGCCCTTGGTTCCTATTCAAAAGCAGGACTCTTAGCACAGTGTGTGTGGGGTTACTGTTCCCATTCAAGCTGTGTTTTAGCATCAATTACAAGAGACTATACAAGACTTTTGTGTACATTCAAGCATTGAGCATTTGAAGCATTCTCAAGTTCATCCATCTCTGCAAATACTTTATTTAACAGCATATATTTTTGTTATAACTTCTTTTCTCTTAACACATAGTTTTACATGGCCTAAACCAAGTAGAGCAATTATAGAGCATGTTCTGATGCTTCCAAAAAAATGTTTGAAATTTATTTTAGCAAAATTATCATTCCAAAACCACTTCCCTCACAATGTGCAATAAAACCACTTCCTTCAAAATAGGTGATTTCCTTCCCCCATCAATCTTGTGTCTTAATAAATATTAAACTTCTGCTTATTAAAGTTACAGGCCTAATCTCTTTCCTCCTGAACAAATGCATTGCACAGTTATTAGAATGACCAATTGCCTTTTAAAAATATAACAACGGGTTTCAACACGGGCTGCTTGGGCAGTAGGGAAGAAACCGGCTGGTCCCGTTGCCTGCCTATGGCGTTACATGTGGGATTAGGATTTGCCAGCATTTGAGAGAATTTGGTAGCTCCTTAATTGTATTTCCTTAATAATCCATTTTTCAATTGTGTCTACTGGGCTGTCAGGCTGGGTGGGCTGGCTTCCCGCAGAGACATGTGCCAAATTCCTGCCTGAAGTGCTCCATTCTAAATGTTTCCTTTGTTTGTCCACAGGAGAGAACCTTTTCTTAAATATCCCACCGAGGACCAGTTTATAAATGATCCCTTTTTCCAGTTAACTGTGCAGAAACAGACTTCCCTCTTTCTATGAAGGGGAAGCAGAATGAGTGACTGAAAAAGGCCCATAGAAAGTTGAAACTTCTTGGCTGAGTGATTAGCTCTATGTGGGCCTGTCTTTAAGCCCCTGCAGGCTCTGCCCTGGGGCTGATGTTCCAGATCATGCTTTCTTGTTCCTGGTGACCCTGGTCACAAGACAGGATAGGACTGAAGTTCCTTTGCCTACAATCTGGTGTCCCTCACTGCCCGGGAGCAGTGTTTCTGTGGGGCTTATCTGAACTTTGCACCGGCCACAGACAATGATCACTGTTCCTCTAATTCTTGGCATTGGCCAGCTTGTGCACCTTTGACTACATTTCATTCCAGCCACTTGCTTCCCTGTCCATTTCCATATTTCTAAATCCTAAACCACACGTTGGGCACCTTTTCTTCCACTAAGATACCCTCTACCTGCAACCTGAATTCAGTGCTTCTTTCCTCCTCCTGGTGCCCATGGCAGGGATAATGGAACATCCCAGGGTGGAGGCGACAACCTTAATTTCAAGGCTCCCTCTTGGTTCTTATTTGAAAGTAGTTGGCCTTCTCTAGAGCAAGTAATTTGTCTCGCACATGGCACTACTCATGAAGTTGTCTGTTTTAACTCTCTATTAGATTATAAATTCCTTGACATAGTGACAGTGAGTGACTCATGCATTTTTCCATGCCTAACAGTGTTTGCACATGGCAGGAATGCAGTAAATTGGAGGAGAATGGAAGAAGGAAGATTATTCCAAAATTTAAAAAATTTGAAATTATTAACATGTTTATAATCAATCAGTGTGTATTCGGACAATGCTATATTAATTCAAAATGGACCAGACCTAAAAGTAAGAACTAAAACTACAATTCTTAGAATAAAATCCAGGAGTACATTTTTGTGACCTTGGATTAGACAATGATCTTCTGCATATAACATCAAAAGTACAAATAACAAAAGAAAAAATTGATAAGTAGGACTATATCAAAATTAAATGCTTTTATCCTAGAAATGATACCATCTCCCAGCCCACAGAATGGGAGAAAATACACTATTTGCTGATTATGTATCTGCGAAGGAATGTATATCTAGAATTTATAAACAACCCTTACAACTCAATAATAAAAACATAAATAATCTAATTAAAAATGGGAAAAGATGTCTGAATAAATGTTTCTCCAAACAAGACATAAAAATGGCCAATAAACACATGAAAGGATGCTCAACCTCATTAGTCTTTAGAAAAATGCAAATCAAACCACTATGAGATACCATCACACACACTAGAATGACTATAATTAAAAAGGGAAACAATAAATGTGTCTTGGATGTGGAGAAATTGGAATCTTGTTACATTGCTGGTGGAAATATAAAATGATGTAGCCATTTTGGTAAACAGTTTGGTAGTTCCCCAAAGCTGTAAATGTTAGGTTACTATATGACCGACCTGGCAATCATACTTCTAGGTACACAGCCAAGAAAAATGAAAACATACGACCAAACAAAAACTTGTACACAAATATTCATGATAGCATTATTCACAATAATCAAATGGTGGAATCAATCCAAATGCCCGTCAACTACTGAATAGCTAGATGAAATGTGTTATATTTACACAATGCAATATTATTTGGCCGCCAAAAGAATTAACTACCAACATGAGTAACAATGTGGATGAACCAAAACCATTATGCTAAGAGAAAGAAACCAGTCATGAAAGACCACATATTATATGATCCCATTTATATGAAATGTCTAGAACTGGCAAATCTATAGAGGCAGAAAGTAGATTTAGGTTGTTTATGTGCTGCGTGGGATGGGGTGTTGAAACTAATGGGTATGAGGTTTTTTCAGGGGGAAAGAACACTAAGATTAGTTTGCAGTGATGGTTGCATAATCCTGTGAATATACAAAGAAAAATCAGATTCTCGTTTCAGTGGGTGAGCTCTAGGTTGTATTTCAAGCTGTTAAAACACAACATGTACACACGCATTATATTTAAAATTTTGCTTCAAGATGTTTACTATGCCCTTTAGAAGACTCATTCCAACTGCCATTTAGCTCATTTCTAGATGTGCTAGTATCTCATTCTAATGTGCCACCAGATGTAAAGGAAATAACACAACTAGAACTAAAAATCAAAGGCACGCTCATTAAGACCCAGAAGCGTAACAGATCGAGAAAGGTCACGGAATGGAGAAATGAGATTTTGTTGCTTAAATACTGCAGTTACCCTTTACTTAAAGTCCCTTTTCTCCAAGAAATAAAAAGGCTTTGCTTTTAGTCGTAGTCCTGCCCTGTCAAAGCTTCTGGCCTCAAGAACACATTCTCCATTCCTCTGAATAAGACTGCATTTTGTATTTCTGCTGCCACCCAGTCAAGTAGAATAATGTGTGCTGCTGAAGAGGAAGCAGCCATCATGCCCGCCCCGCCCCCCACCCCCTGCTGCCACCCTCTTCTCAGCTGAGTGTCCTGTGGTGCATCAAAGGGAAGAACCCAGAGACTTCACTGCCTGCTTTGGGGCCAGCCAGCTCACAACTGTCCTTTAGAGAGGAACACAGTGACCCCATTAATTCCCACCCTCCATCCCCCAGACCAGCAGGAGCTGAATGAAATGACTGTAATTGGTAGGAAGGAACTGGAAGCCTGCCCGATGATCCTTATATGGTGTGGTTGCCTGAACCCACCTTTAGTCTTGGGGCTGAGAAAATGGTTCCCATGTGATTTACAATGACAACAGTTACAAAATTGCCAATGAACCGGAAGTCCACTGCAGCTTCGAAACTGATGGCTTTCCAATACTTCGCGATTGTTGTTTGTTCTATTATCAACTTACTCACCAGACTCAAATCTAGGCCCTGCCGGGGACTGGCCCTTACAGTAGAACTGGTCTTACAGAGAGGACTAACCCTGTGTCTGGCGGTGGGAGGATTTGGACATTTTTGGTGATGTATGATAAACAGAGAAGCTAAAGGACGTTAGGACCGAGAGGGAGGAGACACACTCTCTTCCTAGGAAATGGTTCAGAGAGAAGGGTAATGTTTAAGCTGGGTTTTGAAGTACAAGTAGAAGTTTGCTCGGTCACGAAGGGATGGGGAGAGGCTTGTGGGAAGGGCAAGTCAGACTGGGGGAGCAGCAAGCTTGTGAAAGTGCTCAGCAATATGGGAGGAGTGGAATGGGGATGAAAGATGGGTATCCATTTGAGAAAGACCTCGAATAGCATGCTAAAACGTTTCCGCAGCATCCAGAGAGCAGTAGGCAGCTAGCACAGCCTCTGTACGGAAGAGCAATGGAATTAGGTTTGCTTTTGAAGAAACGACATTTGTTGGCAGTGGAGACTTTTAATTACTGTTTGCTGGGCACCAGACACAAAAGTTGAATAAAATGCCATGCCAAGGAGAAGCAGAAATGCTTCTTACACTTGTCTCGCTATGCCCATCCTTAATTTACAACCCTACTATGTAGAGCCTGTGTTTCCAAAGTTCTTTTCCACCTCACTCACTTAGAACTTGGAAGTTATTTCCTTATAGAACTAGTGTTCTTCACAGAGTCCCATCACAGCTGTGATCACGTCAGCCCCGCTGTAGAAGACAGTCCCCCGAGGGGTGTGGGCTTAGCTCAGCTCTTGGGCTGGGGTGTTTGGTAGCAATATGTGAAATGAATAGGAAATCAATCCAGAATTCTAACTGGCCACATCAGAAGCTGACCTACCCTTTCGAGGAGAGCAAAGGGCCTCTTAGCCTTTCCCTATCACCTTCGGGGTGGCAAGTTAGGTAGAGAGACAGGAGTCTTGGCAAGGAAGAGGGAAAGCTAGACTTTGGCAGGGAGGCAGGACCAGAGGGGATGTGGGCACAGCTGCAATGTAGCCGAGAGTGTCATTGGAATTTCTTGCTGTCATCACTACGTCCATGTGGGCCTACCCTCCAACAGGACTAACTTGTCTCATTCCTGCTTCTATCCTTCCATCTCTCCCAGCTCTCAGCCTAGGGTGAGCCATAGGTAGAATGCTTAGAAGGAGCCAATAGCTGACACACTGGATTTCCGCCCATGGTCAGGCCTGGGGTTGAAACCTTCCGGGAGGGGAAGAGACAGTAATAATGGCTGCCATTTATGAAGCGTGTATTCTACCCCAAGCCAGTGCCAGGTGGGCTCCCTGCATGTGTCACACTCTCATGCCATGGCTTGAAGGTATTACTGTATCCACTTGACAGAGGAGGGCACTGAGGCTCACAGATGTTAAATACTTACATAACTTGCCTAGTGAGTGACAGTGTTGGTTGTCAAACCCAGGTCTTTCTATATCAATAGGCTCTTATTACTCTTGGGGTTTTATGGGTATAAATTCTGGAACTCTTGGCTCTGAGTACTTCTTGCTCAAGCAGTGTGGAGAGCAAAGGGCTGGCTGCGTACCCCACTCAAGTCTGGGTACAGAAGCATTCAGGGTCATGTCACAGCAGTTTCACTTTCCAAGGTACCTGTCCACCCTCCTGATGATAAACTCAGCAACACCATGTTTTAGCTGTGCAAAAGAAATGCTAATTACAATCATTTCCCCGTAATTACCACATAGCACGATGATGATCGCATGTATCATTACCTATGTCATAGCAACTTGAGTCTCCTTTTCTTTCCTTTTTCGCTTAAATTCTGCTCACGTATTGCCAGTTTTCACGGTTCATGGATCTCAAGTCATCTTAAACTTGAAGCTTATGAAGGTGGGGAAGACCTTGAGTGGGAGGCCCAGTGGGAAAGGCAGTTTGGGGGTGAAAGAGCTTCTTACCAGGTGAAGGCATCAGGAGGGCTGCCCTGGAAGTCACTGAAGAGGGGAGAGCAGTGTGACCAAAGCCAAGGGGGAGGTGGGGTCAGTTTGTGTGTGGTGGGCAGGTTGATAAAGGTGACAAAGACTGGTGGCTGGGGATTAGTTATTGAAATGCATAACATTGAGCATGATGAGAAAGCACTCTTCTCAAGTGTAGAAACCTTAGATGGTTGCCTGGAGATAGTTTCCTTATCTAGACAATTTTTTTAATTTTAAGGCTTCTTCTAATCTAAAATTCCCATAATTTCCAGACAGCAAGGATGGTCATGCAGAGATGACCCAGGAGACAGATTAAAAAATGAATCAGCCCTGGCTGGTATGGCTCAGTGGATTGCATGCCAGCCTGTGAACTAAGGTCTCTTGTTCAATCCCCAGTCAGGGCACATGCCAGGGTTGCAGGCCAGGTCCCCCAGTTGGGGTGCTCAAGGGGCAACCACACATTGATGCTTCTCTCCCTCTCTTTCTTCCTTCCTTCTCCTCTCTCTAAAAATAAATCAATCAATCAAAAAAAAAAAAAAAAAAAAAAAAAAAGAATCAAAAAGGACTCCAAGATATCATCACATAATGGCCATAGGTTCCCTTCCATGCTAATACATTATTTATTGTTAGCTTTTTTATAGGATAAAAAACAGAAGTCATACATAAGAAGGGTTTTTGGTTTTTTTTTAAGTATAAACAGCAGAATTGATATATGAGAAGAACAATAAAAATGGGTCCATTTGTTTGTCATGTTCCCAACTTTTCCCTTTTTTCTCCTGCTGCCTCCGCTGCAAGACCCAGGGAAAGCTTGAGCCCTGGTGTCTTAATTCTGCACTTGGGAACAGGGGTTTTATGGGAAGCACTGCTGGAGAGCTCTAACAGTTAAGGTAATGCTGGATGCTGTCTGTCTCCTTATGTCTCAGTGGACGAATGTAATAGAATGCATCTCACTCCCACGTAGCCCAGCTTGGGCGGCGGGGAAGGGTGGCGAAGACTCTGCTACAGGCAGATGCTCAGGGACTCCGGCTAGCAGAGATCCGATTTCCAGCACATGACTTCGAACGTCTTCCTCGGTGCCAATGGGGTGGAGAGAGAGACTGGAGAATTGCCTGGGGGAGATTTTAGGGGCGGACCTGGGTGAAGCGTACAGAGGTCTGTCCTGAAAGTATTGAGCCAATATCAACATAATGTTAAAACAGTTTGCCCCGCCAATACTTACGGGACAGACCTTGTATTACTCTGCCCACACTCCGTTGGCCAGGAAACTCAGTGATGATGCTGCGGAAGATTGCAAAGGAGGCTGGGGAATGTGGGCTAGCTGTGTGCCCAGGAGAGAAAAGGGAGGAGCCAGGTGGGCAGCCTTCTCCCTCAGGAGCTACATTGAATAACAGCAGCCGGGCTGAACCCTAGAATTCACAGAGTTAGGCCCAGTTTCTTACAGTCTCTTCTTTAGGTATGTTCAAGGCTAGTGGCGTAAATAGACCTACACTTTACATATTCGGGACAATGCATAGCACCCCTCAGACATTAGGTAGATGGTAATGATGGCAATTTGCGTTCCAGCACTATTTGGTTCATATGAAACTCCCCCTTTTGGTTTCACTTTTCCCTTTATGTTAGTCTATTTTTTTTCTTGACCTCAGAAGGTTTATTAAGTTTCCTGCTTCTGCCAAGGCACCTCTAAAAAGAGAGTTTTAAAAATGACATCTGTAACAGGCTTATGGTCAAGGTTAAATTGAGCTCATGCTTAGGTTAAAAAAGAGTTGCCATGTCAGATTAAATGAGAGTATATATATGTATACCTTCCTCTAAGATACCTAGTCAAACCCAGAAAGTGGTCAAGGAAACCACATAGAAAAACTCCAGTGAGCCAAATTAAAAGGGATACAAAGCAGGTAATTTTGTGATCACAGTTGCCTATTGCAGCTGTGTAAACCAAGCTAAACGAGAAGATGATGTAATCCTTTGTGGCAAAGAATGGAGTGCTTTTCCATGAGATTAAGCATGGATTCCCCACCCTGGGTTCAAGGTCCAGACAGCATCTCTGCTCTCCCCCAAACTCTAGAATTATTAGACTGGAATTTCTGAATAGAATGGCTTGCAGCATAAACTAAAATTTGCCGTCCTTAAAAACATTTACCTCTAACATGTATATTACAGTCGAATACCAAATAAGCGGCTCATTGGTGTAATGCTTACTGACTGGCTGGTCCTGTAACATTCCCTTTGGAGCGGTATTCTCAGTGCCGTGCCCTTTGAAAAGCTATTATATTGGCTCCTGGAAGAGTTGGCTTGGAACGGAACCACTCTGTTCCCGAATATGCATTTGAGGTCTCTTAAAATTGCAAATAGAAACAATTTTTTTTTTCAATTTCTATTTTATAACCATTAAAGAACGATTGAGAGGCTACCACGAGGCATGACAACAAGTTGTCAGATGCAGCCTGGGTCTAATCGGAACATCAGTTTCATTCCTGGAGTCTCAGCAGTTGTTTAAGGACTCTAAGCTTTGATCTTTTAAGAACTGTATTCCCTAGAATACGTTCAGGGTATGTCTTTAATTCACCTTCTCAAGAACTGAGGATGGCTGTGCAGTAGAAGGCGTGACCGTGAGCCATGTGTGTGCCGTTCTGGTGTCCCGTGGGTTTTACAGCTATTAGTGAGCATGCCCCAGAGGGAACGAGCTGGGGTCTGCCCCGTCTTCCCTTGCACCCAGCTTCGGGCCAGAACATTATGCAGGCTCGATAAATATTTGTTGAGCGCATGAAGGAACATGTGGGATAGCCATTTGTGGAACAGGTCACGGTGTGTTTTAGATTTAGAAGATGTAGAATATAAGAGTTTGGTAGACACTATTTAATTTGTATCATATAAGAAACACATGTATTTTTGCTTACCTTGAATGCCGTTAACTTTTTTCATAATCGAAGATTATCCACGATCGTAACTTTTTTTTCCTGTTTCTAGATGTTTCTCACCAGACATATTAGGCAAACTATATGGTTTGTTGACTTGATTCATTTATGTGAGGTTTTTATCCAAAGGTGGCCAGGAAAAGAAAATAAGGGAAACTTATTTTAGTCTTTGGCAGCTAGCCAGTGGAAAAGTTGAAACTAAAATAACTTGCACTTACCTAGCAAAATGGGACATGCTCAGTGAATTAAACGAGTGTGAATATGCAGGTTTCCGTTTACCAATGCCAGCAACACGTTGTCCCATTCCCCTCTTTCCACAGTCCTGGATGGGAGATGTACTCTTTTTAATCTTCATTTTATTAAAAGGAAAACTGTGGATCTGATCAAGCCACATCCCAGTACAGTAGCTTATACAGGGAGCATGAGCAATTGGCAAAATTTTAGTGAAATAAACAACACACCACAAAAGTGTTATATTTTGAAATAAATTTATTATTATGTGTAAATATATAAACATAGTCATTATTTTTTAATTGTTAAAAAAAGTCTCCATTTACTACAATAATAGACCCGATTTAACTTCAGAATCTTGAGCACACTTTAATGAACTTTCCTTTATCCATGGACATCATCATGTTTTCAATCTTAGCTTTAACAGCCTCTTTATTGGAAGGAGGTTGTTTATTAACTTCTCTCTCACAAAAGCTGCATACATAATAGTCTGAAGGATTTGCATCTGGTGAACTAGGCAGCCAGATTTCCTTTGACCACAATTCAGGAACATTGACACTGAGAAATTTTTGCACTTTTTTTTGCATTATCTTCCAGTCATCTTGTTGGAAGGTAAAAATGACATCCATTTGTGACTTGCTTCATTCACAATACAACTACTTCTCTCAAAACATCAAGGTAAACACCCTGGATCTTCATTGATGATCTCCTGGATTCTATGTACAATATCTGGACTTGTGCGATTTTTGCATACCTTATGCGTTTTCCTTGTTGGTGTGGTGACATTAGGATCAGCATCGTACACCTTCTTCATGTTGTCAACTGTACGTAAAGGGATGTTATTGAAGTCCTCATATTTCCTTAGCAGTTCACCCTACACACAGTCCAGAAATTAGGGTTGCTCTAACATCATATTCCTTTGACATGGTAGTTGCTCTCAGAATTTAATACCTTATATCTGAAATAATTATGTTAAATCACAACCTTAGAAACATAGTTTTTAAAAATTAATGAGAAGCATGTGAAGTCAGGAGATGCAAAGTTATTGCCAATTGATTGCACTTATCCTGTAGTTAACGCGTGTTGAATTTACCTGTTTAAAACCTGGATCACTTAATCCAAATTCACTGCACCTTCCTCTTTATTAATCTGAATGTTATATTATTTGTGATATTTTATTGATCTATGCCTCCAATAGCCATATTAAAATTTTTTAAATTTATTTATTTTCAGGGAGAGGGGAAGGGAGGGAGAAAGCGAGGTAGCGAAACATCGATGTAAGAAAGAAATGTCAGTTGGCTGCCTCTCACACACCCCCAACCAGGGACCTGGCCCACAACTTAGGCATGTGACCTGAATGGGAACTGAACCCAGGACCTTTGGGTTCATAGGCCGGCACTCAATCTACTGAGCCACACCAGCCAGGGCTAACCATATTTTAATAAGCAAAAACTTTCTACATGAATCTAGTTGTAAATTTATGTTTTATATATTTGCTTATAGTCATGATTTAAAATGATAAATCAGAGTAATCTCAATCTCCATCTTAAAAATTGCTACATGTACTTCCTCGCACATAGTGTTTAGGAAATAGACACTTTAGCTGGACCTGGATATCACTTCCACCTTGGCTCTCCTGTCATAGGCCTCCTCCTTGAGATCCCTCTACTTGGCTGTATTGTACCAAGTAGAATGGTACCAAGTTCACTCCTTCCTTCAGGTCTTTCTGTTAACTGTTCAACCCACCACAAACTCTTGTCTTCAATCTCTCCTCCGCTCATTCCTTTGTGCCATTCCATTTTTTCTCAGATGTTACCTCCCAGAGCAGCCTTCCGACCACCCAGTTGAAGTACCACCTGCCTGACTTTTACTATGCTTGTCTTTCCTGGTGCTTATGCCACCTGAAATTTTCTTCAAAGATAACCTGTTCACAGGTGGAAAGAACCAACTACTTGTTCAGGCCTTCAAGCTGTAGGTTTTGGGGAGCGCAGACCATAGGTGGGAAATTGGTGTGGGGTTCTGCTCAGTGGGGAGTGAATGGGCCACCTAGTAATCTCTGAAATCCCTTATCTTACTTAGATCACCCATGGGCAAACCTTGGGTCTGATGTGTCTTATACTTAATCATCTCCTAGCAGATACCCTCTTCCATTTTTGTTGATCTTATCCCATGTATTAAGGCAGTTTTTGTTTGGGGATTGATTTTTTGTGTGAAGTTGGTATATATTGTGTATATATTGATTTGTGTTTTGATTACATGCTAAAGCTGGTTTTTCTAAAGAACCAAGTTATATATTAAAATGAAATGACTGGCCTAAGCCATGAGGACTGTCTCCCTAAGCTGCAAACCAGTTGTGGATGTCTCCTGGGAAGTTTTTACCACTGATCAGGGTTTTGTCTTCCCTTCTGCAAAAATGGTGGAATGAATACATGACCTCTCTGTACAGGACAGGGCAGTAAGAGGACAGTGCATCTCAGAAGGTTCATAAATATAAAATATCATTGCTTTAAAGCATGTCATCATTAGGTATGTATTGAAAGTATTTATATTTTAATTTGCACAGGAAGGCAATAGTGGTTTTTAATAAAATTGCAAGCGAGTAGCCTTGACTGTTATGCATAGCTGATTTGTTCAACTTTCTCACTGGACTCCCATTCTAAACAAAAAATGCTCTCAGTGTAACGCAGAAAACAAGACAAGCAGGTGTTGGACATTTCCGCAAGTGAATTCAGTGTTAACCTTTTACTGTTGTGTATTGTAAATTGTGTATGAAACTGGGGCAGTGTTTATATGAACAAATACACCTGTCTTCATCTTGAAAGTATTCCAACCAAATATTTAAGAATACTTAGCCTTTTATTTTTTTAAATTTGTGTTAAAATTTCTGACAGAAATTTGTTGTTCTTTTCATTATAGTCTAGCATTATATTTTTGAAGTTGTATTTTTTACAACTTCATGTGACAGGAAAGATTTCTGCCCTATATATAATTCTACACAGGATGAATATAATGAAATATTTAAGACTAAAATAAAAACATGTATAAAAGAGAACTTGGTGGAGCCATCATACTAACATTTTTAATACAAGTTTAAGATATAAATGACAAAATGAATACCTCTTTAAAAGGTGATTTTTAACTTACAGGTTTTGTTTGTTTGTTTTTTTTTTTTTTTTGTAGGATGTTTATTATTCTTTCTGCTTTGGTTAATTGGCAAACAAAAAAAAAAAAAAAAGCTTGGGAATATTTGGTGGCCATGGATTAGGGTTTGCTGACCCCTGGATTATAATCAATTCGGGCCCTAAGTTTCTTTTTACACTATATCCTGAGATAAGTTACTTGATTATCTCTCCTCGGATTCCTGAATGTGGGAATAAATGCTTTCATTCTAGCCATGGCTGGTGGCACATTGGACCAAAGGTTGCTGGTTCGATTCCCAGCCAGGGCACATAACTAGGTTGCAAGCCAGGTCTCCAGCCAGCTCTGTAGCTGGATGCAAGTGAAAGGCAACCATACATTGATGTCTCTCTTCCTCTATGCCTCTCTTCTACCCCTGTCTTTAAAAATAATAAAATCTTTTAAAAAAATTCTTTCATTCTGCAACTCCTTCCTTACCTTCAGTTACCTTTTTATGAATAACCTAGTTTGCAAATGCATTCCACCACATCACCCAGATGCCAACCCTATTTTAGTTTTACAAGTTGCCTTTTCTTTTTTTCACTCTGAATCTATATTTTCTGAAGACATGTAGTTACAATTCTTTTCTCTTGTATTCCCCTTGTTGTAATACCATTTTTATGTGATTTCAAACTTTACCTCAAAAATGTTTTTCTCTCATATCTTTTGTTCTTAGGGATTTGGTGGTCAGCCTTGTTTAACATCTTCAGGACATGATGGGTTTACCTCTTGCTAAATGTATCCTTCCTTCTTAAGGGAGGCTCAACTACATTTAACAAGCTACTCCCCTCAAAGAACAAGATTGTCTGGAGATAGAATTAGTCACGGCAAATTATTTGGGAAGATGGATGTTGGTCTCTGAACTTTGTGCATCTCTGGAGAGATGCTGTGCTAGCCAGGACAATTGGGAACAAGCCTGGCCTCTGTAGTAACACCTGTCTTCAATCCCAGATGGTTCCCTCCCAACCTCCATTCAGCACCCATGTTTGTCCTTTCCCTAGAAGCATCTCCCAGCCTCCAGCCTTTCTTCTCTCCTAACATCTGCCGATCCCAGAACTTCCCCTGCCATGGACAAACTTGGTGTTGGCAAAACTCTTCACTGGCACGCACGAAGGCTCATGGATTATTGAGATTTACCACATGCTTTAAATTCACTGCTATTTCTATTCAGCAATTTAACTGTAGCCCTGGATGAAGGTGATTTGTGTGATCCATCTTGCTTTATGTCTCATTTGACATTCTGCTTTTTCCATGACAGGTTGCTGAACGCTATAAAGCCAGGACTTGTTAAAAAGATCAATAGATTGCCTACCCCCATTGCAGGACTGGTGAGTATCCAGAATGGAGATTTATTTTCCAATATTCTTTTGCTCTAACCTAAGGGTCATGACAGTGCCATTTATTACAGTTCTTTCCTGCAATATACAGTGCACTTGAATGAGAATGCATTGAAGCCATTAAAGTTAGAGGTCACTTAAAAATGAAAGGTTGCAGTTATGCCTAAATGCCATCTTAATCTTTGTGTGTATTTCTCCCATGAGTGATAAGGGCCTTTATTTTTAAAGAAGTAAATTTGTTTTGGGCTGAGAGGTGGATAATTAGGTTGACCCCAGGGCAGGAATGTGATCGTAATTACGGTTTCTCATTTCAGTATTTCACTGCATTCTCCTGGAATGGAGAGGAGAAGGGATAGAGGGGAGAATGTCATGATTAACAAGCAGCACTTTCATGATAAGTGGCTGTTTTCAGTCTTCCAAATCGACTAATGTTTAAATACTACAAAGAGTTGTGGACTAACTCTTCGAAAGACATAGTGGACACTAAGGTGATCCTGATGTCAACCGGAGAGTTGTTGAAGCCAAACCCTCACCCTTCTTAACCTCCCCTTCTGAACCAGAGAAACGCATGTGTTCACATATGTCAGAAGCAGGATTGTTTCTCATGCATTGGCATGTTCCAGAATTCTTGGCACCTAATTTTAGTTATTTAATTGATATGGCCTTTAAGAAGGGGAAAAGGTGGAAGATCAAGAAGACAAACACATCCTAGTTCTGGGAGGAACCTGACACATTCACGAGTACCTGCATGCCCTCACACACATGTGTGCACAAAAAGCTGAGAATGTATGTGCCCTGGTAATGACTTACTGTTTCAATTGTGACGGCCTCCTATGCATGTGGTTTTGCAGAAAACAATGAGAAGAATGTGAAGAATTTAGACAGGCTCCTACACAGACCTTACTGACTGTTGTTGAATAGTTTTGCAGCTATATCATGATGACTAATTGAAAATCGATGTGAAAAACCAATTATGTTTGAGAATTTTGAGGGTTATGATAATAAGTTCATGGTTTTAGCAAATTGAAGAAATGGATTTTTCTTCTATTGTAAGTATTGCTATTTCTGGAAGTGTATTTTATTTTCCATACTGTTCAGTAGTAAGTTGATGATTAGTCATTAACAAATCTTTCCAACTTTGTTGGTCAGAATTATGTAACCAAATAAGTTAATAGATAGGTAGATTTTGAAGGAATGAATTTGAAAATTTCCTGAATAACCAATATATATATACATATATATGTATGAATGTTATATGTTGCATATATTAATGTGTAATACATAATTTTAAAACATTGTATTCAATCCATGTCTTCCAAATGTTAAGGCCAGAGTCCTGACGATACTGACAAACTCCTTTCTGGCCCCAGGTCTGTGGCACCTCCAACCTCAGAGCTCTGGGATTTAATGTTGTAGGGCCAAAACTTGGAGGTCGAGGTCAGAAAAGGGGCCCTGTCTAATCCATGTGACCAGAAAAAAGCAAGCCACTCTGAGATGGTGAGCTATGGAGAAAAGGATTTTGAACTCTGAATTTAAAATGTGAATCATACATAATTTTTGTCTTATCTTCATAACTTCAGGGTGTCATAGCATTGACCCAAATCAGTATTTCTCACCAAGATTTTATTTTTTCTCCTGAACTCCAGACCTCTTGTTCTGTGTATTGGATAGCTACGTGCAGGTTTTACCAGCATATCAAACTGAACATATTGAGATTAAACTTAAATGACCACACCTGTCCCTCCTATTTCCATGTATCAATAAAGACATCATGGACTTGCAGCTGCCCTAGTTCAGCTATGAGAGACTTTGGCAGCTTTCTCCAGTCTGCCTACTTCTCCACATGTCTTTGGCCCCTAGACATGGCCTAGAGCAGACCTTTCTCATCTCTTGCTTGGTTGATTATCGTCATCTCATATTTCCTCAAATATTATTTATTCCCATAGTATGATGCCTCTCTCATGATACTTCATATGAATATAACACTGTTCCCTACTCTTCTTGACAAAATCTTACTTATGTATCAAGATCCAATGCAAAACCACCTTCTTGGTGAAGCCTTTAGTGTTTACAGTTCACATGATCTTTTATCATAGAATGGAGTTAGCATTTCCAGCTTTAGGAGAAAATGAGTTAATATGTTAGGGAGATAAAAGATAGCTGTGTTGAGTATGCTATTTGGAAAGAGTTTGAATAACCATTATTAACAGTTTAAAATACAGTTTAGTATGCATGTTAAGATATTGTAGTTTTAAGCAGTAAATTTGCCATGATCAAACCTGTCAACATCCTTAATTGGGTTCAAATGATATAAGGTGTCCTAGAGATGCACTAATAGGTCACAGCATCACCTTGATAGAATGTCTGCCAAAATATTTAGCCTAAATCCAATTCTGAGGAAACAGTCAGACAAATCTGGACTTTATTCTTTAACTCTGTTGGTGTCACTTAAGATACCTCCCATCCCTGAAAGTCTAGGAAACTGTTTCACAGAAAAGGTCACATGGCCTAAGGAGATAAGGCGATGTGACCACCAAAAGTCATGTTTGATCCCTGATTGAGAAACAACAACTATAATAGATATTATTGGGACAATGAGGGCGTTTGAGTGTAGATTGAATATTAAGTAATAGTATTTTCCCATTGTTGAATTTCCTTCATGTGACAATTATCTTGTCAGAAATAGTTGAGTATATAGGAGAATACTCTTGATGTTGGGAGATGCTTAAACTAGAGAATTTAAACTGTCACATGTGTCCCACTAATTTTCAAGTTGTTCAGCAAAAAGAAGTCTGTGCATGTAGTGTATTCTTTTATATACATATACACATGAACGAAGGGAGAAAAGGGGAAGGAGAGAGGAGGAAAATGTGGTAAAATGTTGGATCTGAATAGGGAGTATATGATTATCATGGTACTAATCTTACAACTTTTTGGTAGGCTTGAAAATGTATAATAGAAAAAGTTAGGGATTAATTCCCTTTTTTTGAGGGGATGAGGGGGACCTCCAATAAGTAGTACATTGGAAGCTAGGAGAGACCTTATGTTAGTAGAGATACAGCCTTTTATGTGATTGTGTTCTTCACATGACACTTCCTTCCTCCTACTGTTGGGACTATCAGGACTAGGTTGGTTTCTGCTTTGTCAGGGGGCTGATAGGCCACTGACCATCCACTAATCAAGTGTCCTTAAGTAGCAGGAACCATGGAGAGCTAAGAAATAAGAAACATCACCAGAGGGTTTTCCATGCCTGGAACCCATGCCCCTGTGTCCTAGTGGCCTGGTGTTGAGAAGAATCCATTAAGATGGGCCAGCTGCTTCACTTGAAGATAAGTAGAAAAGTGTGTTTTCACATAGACATCCCAAATTATAAACACATGTAGATTTTACAAAGGCATGAATAGGTGTATTTTAGTCGAGCTGTGGTTACAAAGAATTCAGGGGTGAAGGTGTTAAAACAAAGTAGTTGAAAATCATTTCCTGGCAAGAATGCAAAGACCCTGGATCCGGGTCTGCGTTTCTTCCCTAACGATTGCTGACATCTGAAGCCGCGTGGTGACTGCCTGCAGATGCCTGCATTCTTTTTTTTAGGTGTCAGTGATCCTGTTGCCAGAGAGAAAGACCTCAAACTTAGGTTTTGGCATACCAAAGACTTTAAAGAACACTGCCTGCCCTGCCGCCTGCTAGTTCACTAGTGTTGCACAATCAGGCCACATCCTGAAACTCAATTTAATGGTCAGCAGAGATCAGGCGAAACCATTTCATTCCCGAAACGTTCGACTCTGTGCAAGACACATCAATATTTGAAATGCTTGCTTACAACGTGAATTTGGACATTCAGCTTTCTTTTGCCCAGATTTTAATTGCGATAGCCATTGCACTTGTGCATGTGTGTGTTTTCTGTATGTATTGCGCACACACATGGAACGTGTAATTGGAAATAGATGATATTTGGGGATTCTGCCCTCAGGGGACTGAGCCTTCCTGGAGCTGCATCATTAAACATTTGCCTCATCTTGGATGTGAACCCAGGAGCAGCAAAGTGATCCGAGGAGAAGAGAATGCTACAGCTGAAAGGGCATGTGAAAGGGCATGTGATGCCCAAGATGTCTAATGATGCCCAAGATCACAGAAATCACAAAAGTCAAGGTGGCTTCCAAGCCCCAGCCACCCTTCTCCCAGATTGTGTAACTCACAAGTGTCCCTACTTGACAGTGGAATATGTGTAAATGACAGATTATTTTACCCCTTGTGAGAAAGAGGGGGAAACAGACTCAGTTTTTTAGTTCGTCACTTATTTTTTCCCATTGGCCAATACCTTCAGCCCACCTTTCCAAGCTCTGTGAAGGGTCTCCCTGCACAGAATGGCTCACCGCCTGATGAACACGGGAACTCGGAGTCTGGCCCAAGTTCAGCAGCGTGTAGCCGGGATGTTTCCCGTAGAACCATCCTGCTATTTAGTTACTCCGATCCACTCAAAAGCACCTTCTTTAGAAAAACAACGTGTTTTTCTTTCATCAAAAGATAAGCTTTCAAGTATTTTTAGAGATGAGCTTCCTGAAATGGATTAAAAAAAAAAAAGTAAGTTGTTCTAAACTCTGGAGAGTTTAGTAAGCTTTCAGAAGGTATCTGCTTTATTTTATGAAACTGATACGAGACCAGTTTATGTTTCCTTGTTTGAGGGTGGGCTAAAGAGGGGAAATGACGATAAGGCAGTATAGATTTCGGCATCATGGAAAGATAAAATATATTGTCTGGATCAAAGGTAAATAGATGAAGGTGGTGAAAACTGAAGTAGCAGGAGTGAAAAGCCTTTATGCAAACTTTATCACTTTAGGAAGATGACAGTGTGGTGCATTTGAGTCCCATGCGTTTGGGGTGTCTACCTCCTGAGAAGTGATTTTGTGCAGATCTTAACTGGAGATTAACCCTTGGGTGTCTGAGCTCACACTTACTAGTGCCTTTCTTATATTTTAGGTTTCTAGTCTACAAATTCCTTTAACATTTCTGGAGCCTCTACCTTTCCTTCCACAGTTTCTCTTATAGGTTCTCTTAGAAAAAGCTGATTCAAAACTCTGTTCTCTGCCACTCTCTTATCTCTTCCAGTTAAAGTCATTGTTTTAGGCCAGGAGGGAGTTCAGAGTCTTTACCATCAGTAAGTTACCATAATGATGCCATGGTGTATTAAATGCCTGCCAGGTATCAGATGCATTATATTAACCTTCATAGTCTTTACCATCGCCCTCTGATGTAGTTATTACAGAGCCTTTACTCTATCTCAGGAAACAAAGGTACAAAGAAATAAGTTACCAGCTTTCCAGAAATAAGAGGCAGAATTGAGATTGGGACCTGGGTTTCCCGAGCTCTGGAGTCTGTGCCTTTTGTAGTGTGTTACATTGTCTCCACTGGGCCTCCAATGTGTCACTGACCCTTAACCTCCTGAACATCTGTTCAGGGGCATCAGCATCTAAGGAGTTCAACATGTTTTCTTTTAGAAGACAATCTCACATGCCTCTCACTTAAGATCCTTGAATTTCTCCAAATTGAGGCAGTGGTCGGTTTCAAAAGGGGCTAGAATAGTATTATTTCTACTGTCACTCCTATAAAATTAGTCTTCGTGTGGCCACATCTCAGCATCACAAACAATGATGCACGAGTTCAACAAAGATAGTAATAGGAGGACATTAGAATCTTTCCTGAGGTCTTCCAAATATCGTAGAGTGATTCTATTTGTAACATGGAGCAAAACTTCCTAAAAGACACCTCTCTCTCTCTCTCTCTCTCTCTCTCTCTCTCACACACACACACACACACACACACAGAGCAGTCTCACACCTGCCAGCTAGCCTTAAATATTTCCGTATCTTCAGCTACGTAAAATCTCCCAGACTCATTCTGTCCTAGCTCTACTCTTTCTTTCATTTAACCCTTGTCTACTGTTAACCCTCAGTTTCTTCCACTGCTGATCGATCCAGCTAGACTTACTACTTTCAATCCCCCCATTACCTGTAATGGTGATTCTGGACAACAAAGACTTAGGAAGAGGTAGGCACGGGATTCTCCTTCATCGGCAGACTCCTCCTCACTGTATTCTCCCGCCACCCTCTGCTCCTTGTAATAGCCACACGGATGCCCAGGGACCTCTGGAGGTGGTCTTGCTCTTCTTTGGGGGACAAACAAAAACCAGTAGCTGCATGATGTTCTGTGTAAAGGAGGCACATTTCACTGAGGCAAATGAATAGACCTTGGGAAGACTTTCAGCCAAAAGAGAATTTAATGACACATTTGCTTTTGTCCTCATCCTGGCACAGTAAGAAAAGCCTCGGTTGTGTTCCCACACACAGGAGAGACTCTCAGTTGGCTGTTCTCAAGTTTGGTGCCAAAACCAAGCTAACGTAGGGGTGGTGGCTAGCGTATTAGTAGGATGAGACATCCAAGAGCTCAAACTGTCAGGAAAAATAGCAACAAAGCACGGGTTTGGGGTTAGGGTTTGGGGTTAGAAGTTAAGGTTAGGTGAGGTCTGGGGGACCCTCAATCCTGTATTCAGTGGAAGGGTGGAAGATGACCCTGGCGGTGCTGAGTGTATCTGACGCCTCCAGAGTCAGCTAGTTTTCATGGGTAGTTCCTAAAAGGACAGGTTGTTCCATGTCCATCATCTTCTCAACCAGCTTTACATGGCAGCCTAGCACTTACGGAAAACAATCCAAACACCTCAGAAATTCATTTAAAGCTTCCCCTGACATAACGTTACATTCTAGGCTTATTCCCCACTATCTATTTCACTCCTCAGAACCAGGGCTGTAGTTCATTTATGACCTGAAGCAAAAGACTTGGCCATGTAACGGGTGCAAAGATAACAGCGTGTCCATTGGTGAGAGCCACTCTCCACAGTGAGCTGGACTGGTTTGAAGGGGAATTCTCATATCCACTGGGGCCAGCAGGCGTTAGGTTACTCACTGAGCTGCTTGTGTCAGGCTACCAAGTTATTCACCTCGTACATCATTTTGTGTACTTAGGAAGACTCAATAAGAATTTTTGGTCCTTCATGCATGTCCTGCGTTTATTATCTGCCTTCAGATTTTCTAATTTAGTGACTATATTAGCTATCGATTGCTGTGTAACAGACTGCCCCAAAACTTAGCATCTTAAAACAATATTTATTGTCTCATAGTTCCAGTAGGTTGAGAATCTGGGCAGAACTTCTCTGGGTTCCTGATTCGGGGTCTCTCGCAAGGCTGCCATCAAGGGACTGGCCAGGGTTACCTCAAGACTTGATTGAGAAAGAGTCTGATTTTAAGTTCACTCATGTAGATGTTGGCAGGTCTCGGTTCCTTGCAGGAAGTTGGCTGAAGCCACCCTTGGACCCATTATTCACAGAGAACAGCTCACAATGTGGCAGCTTCATGAGGGGGAGCAAGCAAGAACCCTAGAGAGAGAACAAACAAGTTGGAAATCATAAACTAATCTCTCATAAACTAATCTCTCATAAACTAATCTCTGACGTGACAGTCCATCTTTTCTGCCATATTCTACTAATTAAGTCTAACCCCCATTTAAGGGATAGAAATTTCATGAGGACCCTAACAAAAGGAAAAGATCACTGAGCTATTCAGAAGCTGTCTACCACAGTGAATGAAAGGTTATGCTAATCTGAAATGTGTCCCTTACATTTGTGACTTTATAAAGATAACAGTTTTCCCTGGGCCATCTCTCTTGCATGACACTGAGTTCTGTTTCCCAGTTTTCTTCTACACATGTGCACTAAAAAGAGAGAGTGTGTTCTCTTGCTTTCTGAGTGAAAGTCTACTTGTGACTTAAGACACAGTACCTGCGTTTCAAATCTAGGGGACAAGTATACCAATAAAGTCTAATCATGGTAGCCTGGGAGATGTTGATGAAATATATATGCGAGGGAGAAATGTCTCCTTGAGATGAAAGCTTTGGAAGGTGCAGGATCAGAACCAGGCATCCATAAGTAGTGAAGACCGCTGGAACTGGGGGAAGGACATGCCAGGCTCCAATGCCATGCAAATGGCTCTGAACCAACAGGAACCTGGCTCTTGCCTGGCAGTGGCTATTATGTGCATATAGCTGCAGCTGGAACCCCAGGGTCCTTTCAAGAAATCAGTGCTTTGGAACATGGACCAGGGATAGTCAGTTGAGACCAGAAATGCCATCTGGGGGTGTTTGGACTCATTTTGTACTCAGTAAGAGCCACAGAAAACAAAGCCATCTTGTGTTCCAGATACTGCTGGTTCCCGTATGGAAAGCAGATTGTGGAAAAGACCAGCAAAAGTCAATTAGCAAACAAATAGTCCAAATAAGAGAGGATGAACGTCTAATCCTTGGGATAAGCAGTGGGAAGAGAAATGAGGAAACAGGATTTATGTTTCTGTGTTTTTCACTGCAGGTACAATTTCATCAATTATAGGACACCATTTTTAAAAGTATAACTAATGAAAGAAGTTGCCAATTAAGTTATGGCACCAGCAATGGAAAGATGAACCTTTATTTCAAAGGTTAACAAAATGTGCATTGTAGAATTAATGAAATATAATAAATAATCTTAGGAAGGTGACACCTACATTTTGGACTTGAGCAACTTGGAGCACAGTGATGCCATTAATAGATATCATGGGAACAGCAGATGAGAAATGGGTCCCAAGAGAAATGATGAGTTCTCTTTTGGACATATTTAAGAGATAATTGTCTGACAGACAATTAGAAGTATTGGTTTGGAACTCGGGGAAGAAATATTATAAAAATTTGGAGTCCTGGCTGATGGTTCAATGGAGCCCTGGCTGGTGGCACAGTGGGTAAGGTACCAGCCTGTGAACCCAAAGGTCACTGGTTCAATTCCCAGCCAGGGCACATAACCAGGTTGCAAACCAGGTCTCCAGCCAGGTCCATAGCTGGAGACAGGTGAAAGGCAACCATACATGGATGTCTCTCTCCCTTTCTGCCTCTTTCTCTTCCCCTCTCTCTAGAAATAATAAATAAAATATTTTTTAAAAAGTCAGAGTAGGTCAATGAATGGATTATTGTGAAATTAAATCCTTATGCTTACAGATATATAAAGAGATTATTTCTTTTCCTATAAGCGTAAGCTTTGAGATTCCCCCCATTCCCCCCCCCC